>JACDJE010000148.1:556052-638747 GCA_016647715.1 Pavo muticus
CCCTTCCCTTCCCTTCCCTTCCCTTCCCTTCCCTTCCCTTCCCTTCCCTTCCCTTCCCTTCCCTTCCCTTCCCTTCCCTTCCCTTCCCTTCCCTTCCCTTCCCTTCCCTTCCCTTCCCTTCCCTTCCCTTCCCTTCCCTTCCCTTCCCTTCCCTTCCCTTCCCTTCCCTTCCCTTCCCTTCCCTTCCCTTCCCTTCCCTTCCCTTCCCTTCCCTTCCCTTCCCTTCCCTTCCCTTCCCTTCCCTTCCCTTCCCTTCCCTTCCCTTCCCTTCCCTTCCCTTCCCTTCCCTTCCCTTCCCTTCCCTTCCCTTCCCTTCCCTTCCCTTCCCTTCCCTTCCCTTCCCTTCCCTTCCCTTCCCCAGCCATCTTTAACGTTTTCTAAGAGTTGAGTGCAATTTCATTTAGTTTCACAAGGCCTCCAGCTCTGTCCGAAGGCAGCTTGGTGGGCTCTCTGCTGAGTACCAGTGCAAATTTTCAGCATTCAAATGGATCAGACCGTTTCTGATAATCAGAGAGTTAAAACCAGGTGCCAGTCTGTGTGTGAAGGCATAACACCTTATTTCAGTGCACAGAAGGGTTAAAATCTTTGACTGACCCTCCACGTGCCAGCAGCTACTGCACCTCCTGCACTGAGTGCCCTGACCCGTTCACCACCCATTGCTTCACTGAATTGCACTCATTGTAGGTGGGAGTGGTGGCTTTGGGAATGGTGCTCAGTCATCTCTCCAGCATGCTGGGATGTCTGCTATTTGTTCAGATCTCCCCGATGCTCATGTCTGAAGAATTATTCCCATCCAGCAGAGCTCTGTCAGTGCAAAAAGAGCAGATGGCCCCCAGGACAGGTTTTTAGAAACGCCTGGGCAGCATTTGGATACATGAGACCTTCTGCAAGGTACAGCCAGCAGAGCAAGGAGATGAGCCTGGAAACCCTGTTGGAGGGGTCCCAAGGAGCAGCAGGTCACACCAATGGGACGGAGGTTCCTCAGCAGGAGGGGAGTGGCACCAAAGGGGCTCTGTGCATCAGACAGGGATGCCTTCAGAGCTGGGCAGCCCATGGAGGCCCCATCCTGTGTGGGCAGCTTTCTGAGAGACCTGGAAGCGGCTGGAGCTATCAGCGGAGCTGTGAGTTGAAGACACTCCACTCCATGCTGCCAGGTGTGTTTTTCTTCCCAGATATTGAATGACAGCACTCAGCACCTCTGCACAGAGTCCCAGCCCACAAACACACACCTGCTGATGGGAGCCCGGCGGAGCGGCACCGGGGGTGGAGGTGAGCATCCAGAGGGCTGGCACTGAGGCTTTTGCTGAGTACTTGCATTTCAGCGCTGTTTTTAGACTAACAGGAAAGGAGAGGCAAGCTAAGAACATATGGCTTCATGATATCTTTGGAGATGGTCATTTGTTCTATTTTCCACCTGAATAAATTTAAAGGCACAGCTGAAATTAAAATGTCAAATCTCCATTTGAAATGTAATCTACTGTCATATGGATGCTATCGAATCTGTTAATAATTAGAACCCGGCACCTCAGTTTAAGTGCAGCCACTAATTCAAAGTCGTGGTATTTAACTTACTTCCCAGCAATGCCGGAAACAAAGGCACTGAATTGTTGACACCAGAACTTTTATATGCATTTAAGCAGATTTGCTTACCTTTTCCTTAATTAAAGCAAATGAGATTTAGGCACCTAGCTGCCTCCTGTGCCTTTGGGAATGTTTTCCTTCAAACAGAGTTATCTCCATTGTAGAGGCTGCCGACGCTGTGCTGGATTCTGAACTGGAAAGGAACAGAAGCACTTGGGAGCCCTTCCCCTTCTTCCCCCCCCCGGCTCCTGCCCTCAGGAGGGACTGCTCTGGGCACAGCTCTTCTCGTGGCACTGCCTGGGCTCCTCCAGGAGAGCCAGAGGAGCTTTCTGGGAAGCAGCCCCACCAGCAAGGCACCCAGCAACGGGCAGCACAGATGTGAGTGTTTTGTGAGCGGCTCCAAGCACACAGGTGGGAGGCACACAGCAAAATGAACCCCCAGTTATTCTGCAAAAGCCCATCCAAATCATCAAGTGTACAGTTTGCAGTAAATCCCAGCCCTGCTCAGAGCCTGGGGCTGATAATTATATGATCTCTCTGTTTTTTAAAGGAGCTGATGTGAGTTGGATACTTCAAGTAAAGCCATAAGGTGTACAATCCTTATCCCAGGGATGAGCTGGGGAAGGCAGGGCTCCTCGCAGGCACGGCTATGGGCAGGAGCTGCAGGGACCAGCATGAGGCACTGAATTTCTCGCAGCGCATCAGAAGGAACGTGGGAGGGGAGAGTGGGAGTGTGTGCACTGAGTCACCGAACAGAGTTTCATGTGTTTGGGTATTTTTTTAATTATCCACGCTGGCAACTTCCAGGAAATCTCCCACCTTCGTACGACTCGCAGTGCTGTGGGTAGCAGGGCAGTGCTGGCGTCAATGGGAGGTGAGGGCTGTCAGCGGTGCACTGTTACACGGGGGACGTGGCAGCCCACCCCTCATGGCCCCATGCATGGGCTGATGCAGCTATGCTGGCATGGCTGGGGAATCATCATAGAAACATAGAAAGGCCTGGGTTGAAAAGGACCATGATGATCATCCAGTTCCAACCCCCTGCTATGTGCAGGGTCACCAACCACCAGACCAGGCTGCCCAGAGCCGCATCCAGCCTGGCCTTGAATGCCTCCGGGGATGGGGCATCCACAGCCTCCTTGGGCAACCTGTTCCAGTGCGTCACCACCCTCTGAGGGAAAAGTGAAGAGTTGCCCTCACTGCTCCGTGGCTCTGCTTTCCCTAAAACTTACTGTAAAAACTGTGAAACCGTGGCACAAATTTCTAATTTACTAATCACAGACATTTTTTTCTATAAAGGCTGCTGCATTTAATGCCAGTCTGCATTCACAGGTGGTCGTATGCTGCAATCACACGTAGGACATGAAATGAAGACTCCAGTTTCCATGCAGTAGAAGTGCGGACGATAGCACTGTTCTGTGCCTGGGAGAAAGCACTGCGCGTGTTTGTCATCCCAGCTACAGGTGGGAAATCCCTGGCGAGGTCCTCAGTTACAGTGTGATGGAGTTAACAAGGGGCCCTTTCAGCACAGCTGCCTCCGAGGTGGCAGAAGCACTCAGAATCACAGAACCATTGAGGTTGGAAAAGCCCTCCAGGATCCCCAAGCCCAACCCCACTCACCCCTCCATGCCCACGTCCCTCAGTGCCGCATTCCCATGGTGCTGGGGAGCCCCCGGGGATGGTGACCCCCTCTCGGAGGTTGAATGGTTGGACTACACGATCTTAGTTATCTTTTCCAACCTTAATGATTTCACAGTTCTATGAAATACCAGAGCTACTTTGCCACTCAGTGAGGGATCACTAAGACACATGTGATTCATTTTGGAAATGGGAACGAGGAAGGATCTGGACCCTAGCTGGGCCTTGGAGGCTGGGCTGCTGGCACAGGGAGGAACATGGATGGTGGTAGCTGCAAACTCACCCTGTGCAGGTGTTTGGGAGGCCTGCAGCACAGCCTGGCTGGGGGAGGTACACCAACATCTAAAACTGCAGGTGTTAAGTCAGTATCTTCACATAGACTGTAAAGAAGTGCTTGGTTTGTGGATGGGCTTGGAGTGATCTGACCCAAACGTTTGATGCTGTGCTGTGTTTATGGCCTGTTTCAGAGGTCCCACCTGGTCAGACAGAGCAGAAGAGCTGGTTGTGCCCCAGGTGTGCGCAGCAGCTCCTGCCCTTTGCTCCCACTTTCTCAGGCTGAGCTCCTTTTGAGACACACATGCTCAAGTGTTGCTGTGACCACAGGACCAGAGCCACTGCCAGCAGCATGCCAGGGCACAGCAGCACCACACACTGCCATCCCAGCAGCCTGCAGGGAAGGACTCCAGGCCTGGAACCCCAGCATGGCACTGGCCTGGGCTTCAGCACATATGGTGAGAAGATGCACTGTTATGAGTCATTTGGAAATGTCATAAAAATAGGTTCTGCTTCTGCATAAAGCAAATTGCAGGTACTAATTAGCGCAGGTGCTCATTGCAGCAATGCAATGGGAGCACAACCTGCAGCACAGCCCCACAGACATGGGCCAAGTAGCCAGGAAGCCCAGTGCAGCCGGAGGGTCCTCAGGTAAGGTCAGATGCTGTTTGAGGTGCACACACAGCTGAGCAGGCACTCATTTTATTTCTATTCCAAAGGCATTAAATTAATTTTAGAAACGGCACTATAACTATTTTCCTGCCTCAAGGACCATTTGTTTTAAAATCATTAAAGATTTTTATATGACACCGCACTGACATTTGGTGTGAATAAATTAAGGGAATTGGTATCAAACCTCATCCCTTCTCCATAGACCCCCAGCACACACACGTGCACACAGGGCGTTCTGCAGGGCCCTCCAGTGTGTGTGTCTGTGCAGCAGCACAGCATGAGGGCAGCCCCATGGCACTACACAGCTCTGCCCCCACTGTCCTCTGCTCTCGGTGGCAGAGCATCTTCGGTCCTTCCCAGCGGGTGCAGTGCCAGCAGAGAGCTTTGTATGAAGGCAGCCAGGCACTGGAGCCCTGCCCCAGGTCACCAACTGCAGTCCATCTGCGCTGCTGCCATGGAAAACCTGTTAGTGGGGAGCAGCAGCAGCAAGAAGAGCTGTCCCTCGGTCAGGAGCCCTGGTGATTACAGGGTTGGCCTAATCCTCTTTGTTGGAAACCAGTCCTGCAGCGATCAGAAGAGCAAAAATAAGTTTGGTAGGATGAGAGGTGATGGCCTCAGGTTGCACCAGGGGAGGGTCAGGTTGGGTATGAGGAACAATTCCTACTCCAAAGAGCAGTCAGGCAGTGGCACAGCTGACAGGGAGTGGGGGGTCACCATCCCAAGGGGTGTCCCAGAGCAGTGGGATGTAGCACTGATGGACATGGGCAGTGGGCACTGGGTGGGGGGAAATGGGGATCCCAGAGGCCTTTCTCTAATCTTTATAACTCTGTGACTCTATGATTCTATGTTCCATGATTCTATGATTTAAGCTTGATTTGTTTGCCCTTGCTCACTTTTCTCCAGCTAGCAGCAGAGAACTGGTCTGGCTCTCTGTCTGCAGGAAGCATACTATGCTGAGCAGTATAGACATGGTGGCTCTCTTCAGGGGCTCTGAGCAGCCAGCTTTACTCCCTGCAATACCCTTGCATAACGCAACAGAAAGCACAGCAATGACAGCAGAGCAGCAAGATCCCAGGCTGAGTCAAGTAAGGATCTACTCAAATGTAACAGCTGTAGGCACAGAAATATAGGAAAGAAGCTGCTTACCTTCAGAAGACCTCAAGCATGCAGAGCTCTCAAACAAGATACCCTCACCTCCACTGCCAACCCTTAAATGAGGTCTGGGAAGGGGTGGATCCTGGCTCCAGCCCTTCCAGTCACTCAGGTACATTACATACACCTGAGCTCCCGTGGGTTGGCCCTGCCTTCCCACCAGGTGTTCCATCACTGCTTCAAGCCATGACTCAGCATCTACACTACACCCTGGTTACTCAATGTCTTTTCATGTCTGCTGCAAGGGAGGTTGGGGTGCAGGAAGCTCCCAGGTGCAGGCTGGGTGGGAGCCAGGGGCTCTCTGACCGCTCTGCTGGGTTTTTGGTGGCTGCCACAGTGTTTTGTCAAAGCAATCTCCTACAGACTAGGGCTAGATCAAGTGGATTAGTTTAAATAGAGCATTTATCCTTTCTAAATGTCAGGAAAAGGTGGTTTTAGCTTTCCCAGGTGTAGGAGCAGTCTGGGCTGTGTCAGAGAGGTCCCACACCCTGCTGCTCTCGCAAGCACCCCCAGCATCCCTCGGGGTGTGTTGGGCAGCCCCAGGGTCCCTGCCCCACTCGCTGGGCACTGTGAGCAGCTGTACACACAGGTGCCATCAGCTGAGCACAAACCAACATGCAGCAGGCAGGTGTGTTGCCAAACTTCACTGGCAAATGCCAGTGAGCGGACCACAGTCCGTTCCACCTGGGGAAAACAGGACTGCAGCACTGTGCAAGGGCCTGGGGAGGAAAAGACCTGGCAGAACAGGAAGGGTAGCACTAAAAAGACAGCTCTGCAGGTGTGCAGAGAGCAGGGTGCAGGGGCAGGGCACGGCGTGCAGGTGTGGGTGAGGGTGCAGGTACAGGTGTATGGGTGCAGGATGCAGCTGTGGATACCCCTGCACGGAGCTGCTGCCCCAAAGGTACCTTGGCAGCAGCTCCCAGCCTGGTGTCAGTGAGCCTGCTGTGTGCCCAGCTGTGTGTCCAGCTGTATCACCTGGCTGTGTCACCTGGCTGTGTGACCTGGTGAGGGCCGTCAGCTCCTCCGCAGCCACCCGATACTTGTACAGCAAAGTGCTGTTAATAACAATATAAATGCTTGGGTTGTCAGTCACTGCTCTTTCTTTGTAAATGTTACTCGTTTCATAAATAAATCAAAACCTGCAGACCCCAGGTTTTCAGAAACTTGAATGCTTTTGTTAAAATTGTATGAAGCAAATTCACAAACACATGATTTATATTATCTCGGCGCGGCACGGGAGATGATAGAATATACTATTTAAATTAACTTCTCTCCCAACAAATGAAATCAATTCTGTTCTTCGGTTACTTTTCATCTGCCTTTTGTCTTGTTGCCGAATCTTTTCTATTTCTTTCACTCATTCATCTATTGTGCCCTTTCCTTGATCTGATAGCATTAAACATATAATTAAGTCATAAAGGAGGGAACTGATGAGTATAGCAGATGGTAATTGCTTCCTACATTTGAATGAAATGATATGCATTGCTACAATTTACAGCTCTCGCCTCATATTTTATTCAGGAACCTTTTATCTCTTTTCCTGCAGAATTATTCTGCAATAAATTTAGACATCTTATCAATAGCTTGTATGATAGAGGCAGAAACGGGGAAGAACCGAACTTTGTGCATCTTAATGCTTAAAATAATTTTTCACAATAATTGAATTATCTACCGGTAAATATCGTATATGGAACCCGGCCGACTTTGTTGGGTTTCTTCTCAAAGCTAACTCTGTAATTACAGCACTTCTCTAATGATCACTCATGGAGCCCAGAGATGCTGGGAGTCAGCAGTGCACCATCTCCTGAGGGTGCCATCCAGCAGCGCTCCTGGGCTCTGATGGTCCCAGGTGGGGAGGAAGGGATGAGCAGAGCTGAGCAGAGCAGAGCATGCAGGAGCAGAGCAAAGCATGCAGGAGCAGAGCAGAGCACGCAGGAGCAGAGCAGAGCATGCAGGAGCAGCTGCCCCACTTGCTGTTTGAGTGCCATGCACTGCATGCACTGCAGAATTCTCCTTGCTTAGTTTGAGAGAAAAAGTCTGAAGGCATTTTCCCTGCAAAGCCCGAGCCTGGGGCTGCTGACACTGCCAGCCCTGAGGGACGCAGTGCTGGGAGGGAAGGGGGGTGTCGGCAGCATGGGAAGCAGCATTCATCTGGATAAAAGTTCAGGGGAAGGAGAAGGGGTGTTGGGGGAAAGAAGGTCCACGTTCTTTAGCAATTTGTTAACAAGAGTCAAAGTGGTCATGAGAGAAAAGGCACAGGATCACAAGCAAATCCCTTTCTTTTACCTGGAAGAAAACAGGCATGAGGAAAGTTAACTTCTGCTTTAAGTCCCTGCCCAGGGAAGGGGCCCTTAGGTTTGTGCAGACCAAGCACCTTTTGTGGCAGCTGGCACTCCTGCCCAGCCTGCAGATACCTTCCAGTTTGAAAGAGTGGAACACAGTAAAGCAATGAGTGGAGGTGAGGATGACACCACCAAGCTCTGTGCTCCTCGTGCTTCAGCAGCCGTTGGCACCTCCCACCAACACAGCCAGCTTCTGTCTGCAGCAAAGGCTCTGCACCTCTGCCATGTAGAGGTAAGCAGCAGGGCTCTGGAGTGGGCTGGGATGATGCTGGGCTGGGATGGGCTGGGTGCTGGCACAGCACTGGGGTGGGCTGGGTGATGGGCTGGGCTGGAATGGCACCGGGCAGCAGGGACTGTCCCTCCCTCAGTCAGCTAGGTGCTGTGGCCAAAGCAAAAATCATATGACTGTCTACATGACTGGCTTTGAGATAGCACAGGTGGAACAGCCCCCCACAGGGCCAACCAAGGATGGCCGAGGCACGCTCCCAGCCAGCAGCGGGAAGGGATCGCTCCCTCCGGAGGGACATTGCTGGCAGAAATGGATGCTGCCACATATGACCACGTTCTTTTTTTTTTTCACAGAAGATTGTTGTAATAGCATGAAATGCAACAATATTGGCAAGAAACTGGTCTCTATGTCATTTCCCCGGTCATCTCTTTTATTAGGTTAAAAGTGTGATTGATAAAAGTAACTTCATTGAGAGCACATCCCAGCGGAAGCTCAGGCAGAGGTCACAGCCTCCATTAGCCCGGCTCGTGCACTTGCAAGAGACAGGGCTTTGGGCACACAGCTGCTGCTGAGCTCTGAAACAGCACCAAACTTTGGGTTAAATACTGCCCCAAAACGTGCCCGGCACTGAGGTTGGCGCCTGGGAAGTGGGAGCTCAGGAAGGGTGAAGGGAGGCGATGGGATGCACCAAGTAATGTGGGAATGGGTTGGCCAGCTGAGGTGTGCAGGGCACAGTGCTCTGCTCCGCATCCTCACACCGGAGCTGGCTCCTGTACTTCCCAGAATGCACATTATTAGTACCTAAGCAGATGCTAAAAGTACCCAAAATATTTCAGTCATTTCCTTAATGTGCAATTTCTGCTGTATTTAACCGAAATTAGACACTTGCAACAGCTTCCATTTGAAGCTTTTGTTGCTCCAGGTGCAGTCTGGGGACTGCTTTATTCACAATGCATTTATTTGCCGTTGTTGTGAGGAATTGCACTGCCGAGTTTGCATGTCCTGAGTGAATGTGGCAGCCATACCCTGAGCATGCCTCTTGCCAGCAGCTTTAACTTCTCTTTGCTTTCCTGCTACGTGGTGAGTCAAGAAAGAGTTGTCAGTAATAATTTCCTGAGTGATTTTTAAAAACCCGTGACTCCCTCCCTTATTAGTTTTAATAAAGAGTCACTGCTCCCTAAGCTTGCTTGGAAAATTATTACCTATCAGCAAGACAGAAGACAAACATGTGAGCTATTGACAGCAGCAGAGAGTGAGCCCCTCATGGTGACTATTAAGGGACAAGCGTTACCTTTTTCTCACTGTGTACCTGAAATTAAGTTCTTTGTGAAGATTGGTGCTCCTCTGAGCAGCTGGGAGTTCCCTTCACACAACCTCCAAACGTCTCCGAAGGCAGTTGATGCAGAAAGGTGTGACAGGCAGCATGCAGCAGGGATGGAGCAGCCCCACTCCGCCCCGTGCACATGTGTGTGTTCCCCTGCGTTTGCACACACACATTCTCACAGCCGTACACACACATGCACACGTGCACTGCCCACCCCAGAGCATCCTCCCACAGAGAGCCCCATGAGATGTCAGCTTGCCCGGGGCATTGAGGGCTTCCAGGCAGAAATATTGGCTACCACTGGGGCTGGAGTCCATGGAACCTTGGAACAAAACAGGCTTATATGGCTCAGTGTTTCCTTGCCATAATGCATAGAATCCCAGAATCACAGCACCACAAACCAGTGCTGCTGGAAGGGATGTTGGAAGATCACCGGCTCCAGCCTCCCGTGGGGAAAGGGAGTCTCGGTGGGATTAACCAGTGCCCAGCCCTACCACGTCCTGAAGACTTCCAGGGATGGGAACACACTGTGTTCCTCAGCTGTATCAAGAGGAAACCTCTCCCAGTGCAGCTCGTACCCACAGCTCTTTGTCTTCTCCTTGTGAAGAGAGAGCCTCCATCCCCTCTCTAGCCTCCCTTTAAGTGGAAGGGCCCATTAGCCATAAGTAATCATGGAATAATCACAGGATGGTAGTGTTGGAAGAGGCCTTAAAGATCACAGAGCCGGGGACTGGTTGTGTTGGAAGGGTCCTTAATGATCATAGAACCATGCAATGGTTGGGCTGCCCCGCAGCTCAGGCTGCCCAGGGCCCATCCACGGCCTGGGGCACCTCCAGGGATGGGGCACCACAGCTCGGGGCTGTGCCAGGTGTATGAGCTTCCCCTCCTTCCCAGCCTTCCCCTGGGATGTGAAGACAAGGAGCACCACATAGAGGACTGGTGACATTACAGCCCCTGGAAGTGCAGCGTGTGCTCTGTGCCAGCTGGCTGCAGGTGCACACTGCGTTCTCTGTGTTTGCCCCAGTGCTTTGCTCTCTGTTGGAGTGGGAGCCCCACAGCACCACGGCCGCAGCACCGTCTCCTGCACCCAGCCGTTACCATGCAGCTGGAGCTTAACACGACACAAACACGATCTTCAGCGCTTTATTAAATTTAATTTTTCCTAACCTTCAGCTCAGGAACAATACAGTCATCATGCAGGGGTGCAGCTGTTTGCAGAGAAAGGAGGGGGACTGGAGTAATTCACATTTTGGGAGCCGATAGGCTAAGTTTGCAGTTTGTGTGGTCAAACTGCTATTGATGCTTGAGAGTTTCCAATTGCTGGTAATAGACTGGGGAAAAAAAGATAATGTGTTTGATCGATCAGCATGGACAAATTTCATTTAGGGGATCAATAACAGTTTATACTTGACAGAGCGGAGGGACCGCATTTATTTTTCCCTTTGATTGAATAAATGTTTTCAATGAGGCTGCAAATGTAAAGCAATCCTAACCATTTCTTAACTTGAGGCACAGCTCCCTGCCCCAGCGTTATTGCAAGCAATGTGTATTTAAAACTAATATACAGCGCACCGGATAGCCAGGGGCTGGAGCTGCTGAACGAAACTAATGCATGCTTTATTAAAACAGAAGACATGGCAAGTGCACGGGCTGCTGCTCCTGGCTCCCAGCAATGTGACACACAGGAAGGTGAGCCACGCGGGGCTGCAGTGCAGCACAACACGCAGCGCTGTGCTCCTCACGGCCATCGTCCAACTGTGTGCTTCACGACCCTGATAGGCGGCGTTCACTTTGGCTTTCGTGTCCAAGGGACTTTCCATCTCTGCCCCACAGTAACCAGGGTTTGGGACCATCCTAAGGCCTGCAGCCGTGCAGCAGACCCCTGAGCCTGGGCTCCTTCTGCAGGGCAGCATTCCTTCCCCCCGCTCCCTCTCCTTTTTGCTGTGTGCTTTATCAACTCTCTCTCAAAGAGGCTTAAAATCAAATTTGGCTGGTGGCAGATAGTAATTAAGTTCCAGATGACGCGGATGATAACTTTCCCTTGCAATATGGAGCAAATGCCAATAACAAATGCAGCTAGTTTCTAGCTCCAGATGCATCAGATTGTTTCGTTAGCTGAGTTGCTCATCAAAGCGAGAGAGCTGGAGCAGCCAGCAGCCTGCTTCAGAGAGGGCTCTGTGGCCCGACGACTATTTTAGGCACGCGGTTTTGAATTGTTTAAGATGCATATTGTCTGTGTACATTTCAATAAGGCAAATGCCAAGTACGGGCGCCTCAGGGCTCCTTGTATGTCAGATGATTAAGTCTTCAAGACTCGCAGCCATGGGGTCATTATCGATGGTACTTCCAGGTCATGGTATGCACAGCGAAGTTAGAGGCAATGGTTGACCTTTTGACAGCCCTGCGGAGTAACAAAGCTTCGTAAGACATAAATAATCATTTCTTATTTGTTTTTGCGAGGGGTATTTACTTAGAAATGCAAATATATTATAACATATGTGACTTAATGATATTCAGATGGGAAAGCAGAACGCTTTTCCTCCCATTCTTTTTCCCCAGTGAATTTCCAAATGAAATGCTTAATGGGGAAAAGAGAAGAGATGGAATAAATAATAATAATAATGAAGATCACTTACCTTGTCCTCTCTGCAGTCGCATGGTACCTTCCTGTCAATGGCATGCTCCGCACTGAGAACCTTCTTGCACCTGAATTAAGTTTGTGATATTAACAAAAGACACACAGAGAAGTGCTCGTCAGCTTCGTTTCATTTCATGCCTAACGTATGGCACAAAGATAATGCACCCATGACCTTGTTTCATACATAATTTACTGTGGCACACACAAAACCAGTCAGCTTCCAAGAGCCTTCTTTCCTTCATCTCCCATAACTTCTAAACCAGACCTTCTGAAATCCTGCCTTGCACTTCAGGATGACCTGACTTACGTGTGGAAGCCATTGCTTGCCTTCATTTTTATCCTTGCAGGAAGAACAGTTGTTTAAAACTCAACAAGCATAAAAGAATATGCTTTGGGATTATAAATAGCACTTGTAAAGGTCCTGAGCTTACGCACTATTGCCTGAAGTACTATAGGGCAAAATTCTTCAGCTTTATTCAGGTAAATGAGAAGTTTTGATCAAGTAAGGGCGGTCAGAGCTTCAGGATGTGGCCAATAACAACTCAGTAACTCAGCAGCGATACCATCTGATGGTGTTCAGCTTCTTTTCTTTGCTAATCAGTAAGCAGGCAATTGCTGGGAGCTGTGTAATTGCAGTGCTGCCATGCAGGGCTGTGCATTCCGTGATGCTGTGGGTTCCTCTTTAGGCAGACGTGGGGGCTTTCAGCACTCTGCAGCTCATCAAAGCGGCGATGATGTTACCACGTATTCTGGAGATGTCCAACAAATCTCTCAAAGCAATGCCTGGAGTCTGCAGTACGCTGAGCAGTCAAAATAGAAAGTGCTTATTTATGCACATGTTTATATAGACCTTCAGAAAGCTGATCCTGAAGTTACAAGAGCTAAGTGCATCTACAGGTGTGAAGGGATCTGAGGAATGAATGTCACTAAGTGGGTGATCACAGGTGAAACGACTTTGTCTCAACACGCAGCCTCAGTGGCTGAGGGGTCTCGCTCTGACTTGGGCAGGTCAGGGTTTCCCCTCATGTGCTGATGCTGTGGAGGCTCAACTGATGGATGGGTGGATGCACGGGGCTCAACTGATGGAGCAAAACATTCATGGCAGTGAGGCCGTGCTGGGTTTCCTGCTCTTGCAGATGCTGTGGCCGCCCTCCAGGCTTTGGACAGCCGGCCATTGGAGATGTTTGGGAAGGGGAGATCTGTCTCCATCACCACGTACCAATGGATCGGTTGCGACTGTGTAAGAACTCTTTATGCAGCAGCTGGTATACTGCTTCAGAATACATATCCTTATTTCCAGTCCATTTTCCTATGTGTCTCTTAGTGATACATTTACATATTTATCAGAGCACTCAGAGCTCACTGTTTCTGACACTCGTCTCACGTGAGCGTGTGCCACTGTTGTGTTGCATGGCCCACATGTTGATGATGAGCGTGATGGAAAGGAGAGGTGTTCTGCTGTGATGTGTTTTCAGTCGTGCACAGCCACATCCAAAGAAGAGTGCTGCCAGGAGTGGGCAGTCTGGGCAGTGCTGCTGACGACTCCAGAAATGTGCCAGCTCAGACATCAGCAGTGCGTGTTGTGCCGGGAGCACCAGGCACAGATAGGCACCATGCATGGAATGGTGACAGAGATGGATCCACCCTGCATGCGTGTCGTCATGGATGTGTTGGTTGGAGAGCATCTTCGGTCCTTCCCAGAGGGTGCAGTGCTAGCAGAGAGCTTTGTATGAAGGCAGCCAGGCGCTGAAGCTCTGCCTCAGGTCACCAACTGCAGTCCACCTGTGCCATGGAAAACCTGTTAGTGGGGAGCAGCAGCAGCAAGAAGAGCTGTCCCTCGGTCAGGAGCCCTGGTGATTACAGGGTTGGCCTAAGCCTCTTTGTTGGAAGCCAGTCCTGCAGTGATCAGAAGAGCAAAAATAAGTTTGGTAGGATGAGAGGTGATGGCCTCAGGTTGCACCAGGGGAGGGTCAGGATGGGTATGAGGAAAAATTCCTACTCCAAAAAGCAGTCAGGTGGTGGCACAGCTGCCAGGGAGTGGGGGGTCACCATCCCTAGGGGTGTCCCAGATCTGTGGGGATGTGGCACTGAGGGACGTGGGCAGTGGGCATGGGGGGGTGAGCTGGGGTTGGGTGTGGGGATCCAAAGGCCTTTATCCAGCCTTTCTAACTCTGATTCTATGATTCTATGATTCTGAGGCATTCGTGCAGAGCAGTGATGGTGGGGACGGAGGATAGGAGAAAGGTACTGCTGTTCCAAGAAGCCAACGTGCCACTGAATGGGAGTATCTGCCATTTTGTGGACACTTTGGAAATTGCTGTGACATTTGGGTGACGTTTTACTTAGTGCTTTGACCAATCACCTCTTACCTTGCAGCATCAGATAGTGAGCCTGCTGCCAAATCGCTGGGGGGGGGGCCTGGGAAGAGGTGATTCTGTACATGTGGGGCTGGACGTGTCCCACGTTGGGGCAGGCTGCATGAGGTGTGTGTGTGCCACATCCCCTGCCAGGGGCTGGGATACGAGCAGGGCTCAGGAGGGGCTGAGCCCATCCTCGCCGAGCAGATGCCCTGGGAAGAGACATTAGGTGGGAGCAGGGCTCTGCTGTGCATGGGGAGCCTGCTGGTGGTGGTGCTCGTGAGGATGTGCAGAATGGCAAAAGCTGGAAGGGCCTTCCCAGGCTGCCAAATAGCAGGGATAATAGACCAGGAGGTGTGCAGCCTGCTGCCAGGTATGGGTTACTCACTGCAAGAAAATGCCACTGCGGCTGAGGAGCTCCTGGTGGGGCCCATGGTTTGCTCCATGCCCACAGCTGGGAAGGAGACCAGCTCTCAGTGGGAACAGGGCTCTAAGCATCACGGCCAAGTATTTACTGTTGTCCACAGTCCTGCTGATTTCTCTCTCTAGGCATTCACAGATTATAGAATCATAGAATAAAACCACAGGATCATTAATGTTGAAGTCCTCTTGGATCCTCTTGGATCACCACATCCAACCCCACCCACCCCACCATGCCCACTGCCCACGTCCCTCAGTGCCACATCCCCACGGCTCTGGGACACCCCCAGGGACGGTGACCCCCCACTCCCTGTGCTGCTGTGCCACTGCCTGACTGCTGGATGGATTGCTGCCAATGCTGCGGACCTTTGGACAACCCAGGAAATACAAGTGGGACCGCCGAAGCCTTCATCCCTTTCCAGCTCAGGGTGTGGGCTCCCTCACGCAGCCTGAGATCTTTCATGCGCTAAGAGGAGGTTTAATCATTTGCTTTATTGCACAAGAGAAATCCTGCATTTTGATAATGTTATGAATTAGCAGAAATTAAAACACAGGGTCGTCTGCGCATTGCTTGGAAATTGTTTACAGCAAATAATGAACAAAGCACAGCATATTGCCAAAGGCCCCGTTGTTGAGACACTGTATCGCATTATTAATTAAAATACAAGTCAGCTTTTTCCAGTGCTCGTAGCCTGTGGGTATCCAATGTACTCCACTTGATTGAATCAGGTAGTGGCAGCGCAGGCATTTTTTATTTTGTGCTTGAAGGGATAACAAAAATGTAAAGCTGTTTTCTGCTACTTCATTTGAAAAATTATTATTTGGGAGTGGAAGTGCAGCAGCCACAGCAGCTGGGCAGCAATGGCATAACAGACCCCTACCCCTTTGCGCCATGGTTTAAACACTGGGCCCCCATCCCCAGAAGCTCTTAGGGCGCTGTGCTGTCAGCAGACCTCTGTGTCTGGCCAAGGCAGCTGTCTCCATGGAGATGCGGGGCGTCTGGCAGTTTTGGTGAGCTACATTGAACCGAGCTACTTAGTTCTATACAGCTGCACGTACAGTTATTGGGCTCTTCCCGTCCCTTCTTGCTGGGGAGGAGCTGGCGAGTTGCAGAGACACGAGCAGTCCATTCTGGTTATTGGAAGAGACTTGGAAAAGTCCAGCTTCACGCCTGGCCCGTGCCCAGAGCACACGGCCTTTTGCTCTTCTTCTTTCAAAGCCATTAAGTTCATCTTTTTTATGTGTTTCCAAGATAATAAAGGAAACACGCACTCTTCCCACTCCAACAAAATGAAAACAAAGAGCCGTGTTTTGAAGCGGCAGCGATAGCAGCATCATTACCATGCTGGAGGGTTGGCACGCTCTGCTACGGCCCCGATGAGGACAGATGCCTTTCTCTGAGCCTGAACAGATTGGGGCTGACAATGGCAGTGCCATTCAGGAGGTCCTTTCCTGGGCACGCAGCCCCAGCGGTGCCGCGCAGTGATGCGGTGCTGGCGAGGAAACAGCCTGGGGCTCTCGGCCCTCTGTTCGGTACAGCTCCGCCTCACCTCTCCCAGAGCGCTTTGCCACAGAGCTGTCTGTGCTGGGGAGGGCAGGCTGGGGGCTCTGCTGCTGGGTGTGCTGCTTTCTGCCAGGCTTTCCTGCTGGGCTGAAGCGCAGTGATATTGTGCCGTTACTCCCTATCAGTCAAACATCCCACAAATCGCAGAGGAGGGGCAATGTATCGACTCGGCGCCATGGGATCACCACCAGTTATGGAATTCCCTGACTTTTAAACGCTTGATCTTGCAACATTAACATTGCATTAACACTGGGGGGTTTGCGTTTAATTTTACAAGGCCGGGGGGGAAATAAGCTATTTCCCTGCTGCCCGTATCTGAAATCCATGCTTAAGTGCACACTGGGTCAGCCCCGACCCAATGTAAGCACAGAGCCCCGTTATTGGATTTCTGGATGATGAATAGAGATCAGAGCGCACCTGTCTGGCTGCAGCCAGATTTGCATGAAAATGAAGATTGCCTACACCTGCCTGTGTGAAATATTGATGAACAGAGCCAGCGGTGTGTACATGGGAACGGCAGCACCGGTTTTCAAGCAGAGAAAATCACAGTGGTTTTAAACACAGCTCCCTGCTCCGTGGGCTAAGAACGAAATGAGGAGCTGGTGGCCGGGCCCTCGATAACAGCTGTGATTTCCTGTGAGTAAGTCAGCTGTGAGGTGCGACAGCCCCCACCCGGCAGTGAGAACCCCACAAGGCCAGTAAGTGCACCAGGTGCCGCTCATCTCACCCCCACCCAAAGCTTGTGAGGTCAGGGGGTTTGCACACGGAGCGCCACAGGTTTCCAGCAACACCAGCATGCTAAGTGTCCCCAGTGTCCCCGCCATTCCCTATATTCCCAGCATCCCATATATCCCCAGCATCCCATGTGTCTCCTATGTCCCCAGCATCTCTTATATTCCCCACATCTCAATTGTCCCCACTATCCCCAGGACCACCAGCATGCCTGGTGTCCCCAGCATCCCGTGTCCCCAAAGCCAGAAGTCTCCCAGATGAAGGCTGACATGCCTCAGCTCTGGACAGACAGCACAGCTGCACCTGTGTGCACGTGAGCTGCCTGTGAACAGTTACTGCCAGACAGGCTGAGGTCACCTCTGGCACCACCTCAGGTCCTTACTGAGGTGTTGTGAGTTTCATAACATCTTCCCACTGCAGTTCCCAGCCCCACCATGCGTCCCCCTGCTCATTTTCCAGCCCACTTACCAAGCACTGGGCTCTTCCCAGGGGCTCCCATAGCGGGGGTCTGCATGCAGCTGGTGCTACCGCTGCCTGCCAGGCACACAGGGCCAGAGCTCCTGCCCCACTGCGTGGCGAGACGTGGAGCTGCCACATTTGGGCGCTCCCCTCCTTGCTGCCACTGCTTGGCTCAGTGTATTTTATTCTACCCAAAAGGGGAACGTTTCCAAGTTGATTTCTCACCGGTTTTACATTCCCTTTAATTTAGAAAAACACATATAAATAGCAGAAGGTATATTTAGTGTGTACACACCACTTTTCCAATGGCTTCGTTATTGTGCTCGGAATTGAAACAACAGATTGGCGGTAATTTTAGCTCACTTTGTTGTCAGCCCTCGCGGTGCCATGGAGGGGATGGCAGACAGGGGCTGGTGGAAGGCAGATCCCTTGGAAAAAGGTGGAGGAAGTGGGCATTGTGAAAGAGCCCTACAAAAGTAGGGTGGAAAACAGCAGCCATATCCATTTTAATTCATCTCCCCTGACATGAATGGGAACTTTCTCTTACAACTGAATATAAATAGGAGTTGGACATAGCATTACTATATGAATAAATGAATTAATCAATCAATGACAAAAGCATACTATGTAATCAAAAGATTTTTCATGTTAAGATTAATTTAGTGTAATACATGCCTAAATATTACATAAGCCCCCTTGACATTGAATTATATTAGCACAACGGGAAGGGAGCGGGCTGCGAGCTGAGGGAAGCAGGACAGGGGCATGCAACGGCCCCAGCCCCTTTGTTCTCTGGCAGCTGATAAGGGGGGGTTGAAGGCGAGGGGGTGTGGTTGGATCCAACTCCCCTGGCTCTTAGGGCAAGGGACACCCAGCGTGCAGCAGGGGCACTCTGATGGGTGGCAGTGACACCTCGATGGGCGACAGGAACACCACAATGGGCAGCAGGAACACCTGAACCAGCAGCAGGGACACCTGAACCAGCAGCAGGGACACCCCAGTGGGCAGCAGGGAAGCCTGAACCAGCAGCAAGGACACCCCAATGGGCAGCAGGGACACCCCTGCTGCAGCCACCAGCAGTTCCTGTGGGGCAGCTCGGGCTGGACACCAAGCCAAGTGCTCCTTCCCACTGCAGGTCTGGATACTCCTGCAGGACATCCCCTCCCCAAGAGTGCTGGCAGAGAGGGCTCTGCACTCCTTCTAGAGCTGGCACGTAAGGCTTCGCCTGCATGAGTTAATTAATCTAACGAGGCAACTTCTCCCGATATGTTCTGTGTTCCCACCAAACGCTCACACATCCTAAAAATATAATCTTCATTCTTCGTTTAAAGTTACGCTTGGAAGGGGAGGTCAGACACACTCAGCATGGAAAGGAAACGCAGTTCAGTAGAAGTGAGCATAATTAAACGTATGGAGCAGTTAGCGGAGAGGTGCACACCCCCGTGGTTAATTGAGATTCCATATCCGTCCAGTGGAGCTCAGCTGCCATGACCTGCTCCACGGTGGCCGCTCACAGCAGTCAGTGCCCCCGAGCCTCAGGCAAGGCCATGCCCACGCTCCTGGTGCACGCTGTTCTGCCATCCCAACGGACGCTGGGATGTGGGCAGCAAAGCACTGTGCTGCGGCCGGCCAGCAGTGACGCGCAGTGTTGGTTTGCTCCGTGCTGGGAAGGAGATGCCATGTGGGAAGAACCTTTTGATTTTGCATTTATGTCGTGTATTGATTTCCTTTAAAGCAGTGACACGGGCTATTGCTAATACCTGTCTAGTTAATACGTAGTGGCAACCCTGCTCTTAGTGTAGCTATTTTGGAATGTATGTAAGAAAAGACTTGTGTACACTGAATACTTCGTTCTATAGTTCCAATCCCAGTTTGCATAGACTTCAACTGAAAAAGGTGTTACTCCTTCCCTGGAGACAGCCAGGGTCAGGGGATGGGCTCTGAGCACCTGATGGAGCGGGGGGGTCTCTGCTCCCTGCAGAGGGGTGGGTGGACAGCCTCGCACCTCCGCGTGTGGGCTGCAGGTGCAAAGCAGTAGCAGGGAATGCATGCATTCGCTTTGCACCTGCGGAAGAAATGAGCCTTACTCTTTTGCAAATTTACCCCGTAATGAGAAGCATATGTTATAGAACATGATTTTCTACAAACCAAGCATTTGCTGCATAGTTTATGGTTAAGTCTGAGTGTAGTCACAGCTGTCATGGGAATTATGGGTTCCTTGATTTTCATAATTAAAAAGAGAGAGAGGAAAGGAGGGAGGAAGGGAAGCAGCAGGCGGGTTCCGTGGGCACGGCCCGCACTGACGCAGAGGGGCTGCGCCGTGGGAAGGAGAAATGCCGTGCTTGGAAATGCACTGCTGTGCTTCTTGTGCTGGTGGGCCGTGCAGGGAGCGCTGTCTGCCCTGCACAGTGGCAGTTAGGCAGCAGGTATTGCAAATAAGCACACGTCCTGGTGGGGGCTCTGGGGAAATCACTGCTGACTGCTGACCTCGCTTAACCTGGATGGGGTTCAGGCAGGAGATGTCACAGCGTGAAGCATGGCAAATGTCCATAAGCAAGTACAATTACAAGTTTATTAAAGGGAAACAAGGACCGTATGATCAATGGCTAAAGCTGGCTTATGGGTGCAGTGAGTGCTTTTCCAGCAGAGACAAACTGATGTCAGCAGTGGTGCCCCCGGGGCTCCAAGAATGTCCCACTGTGGCTGAGGGTTTGGAGGCAAATGTGCTGTCCCACATCCTTGGCAGCATGGAGGGCAGTTCAGCTGCAGAGCAGAGGCTGCACCATGCTGCTGTCACCGTGCAGCCCAGCCCACATCCGGGCATGAGCTCCCTCCTCCGTGCCAAAGCATCCAGAACCCTTTGCTGCTGTTCCTGGTCTGTGCTATGAGCCAGGGAAGGTGCTTCAGGACAGAACTTCAGAGCGGTGTGGACACAGCTGTACTTGCAGACACCCTGGGAAATACGGAGTGCCGTCCTGCTGCTGCTGCAGCACCGCTGCTCACCGCTGCTGGGCGCACACTGCCTCTGTCCCAGCATCGTCTCCTGGGAAAGGAGGATGTGGGATGCAGGCGACAAACGCCAGGCAGGGCGAAGCGCAGCTGTGCTCACGGGGCTGGGCTCCGCCTCAGCTCCTGCCCGCTGTAAAGCGTTCCCACACTTACAGCTCCGTGCAATTAATAGTGTTGCCATGAAGGGCATTTTCCTCGCATTGGGAAACTGCGGCAACCACATGGACTGTATATCAGCCCAAATACAGTCCCCGGGGGAATGAAGTGGGGATGTCATCGAGGACTGTTCATCACTCTTCCCAGAGTTGCTGAAGGCACAGCACTAACACTACCGACACACACGCTGCTCTGAAGCGCTTCTTCCATTCTCATCAGGTTTGTTTAAAGGAAATAAAGCATCTAACTACTTTAAAAGTCTCTTTGACTTTCAGTCACAGCACACTGCTTATTAGTGAGCTGAATTTATAGGTGAGGCGCCCATCTATTATAATCACCCTTTTATAGGCAGCTGCCATTAGGCTTGCAGGAGCAGCGACACGAACCATTATAGATCTAAGTAGGAATCAGGGCGTGGAAATGTAAATAACCACTGCGTTTTAATATGCAATTAGCGACGTGAAGCCCTGGTTGCAATGCTTAATTACAGGACGGGTGTCTGTTGGCGTGCACCCGGCCCGAGGGCTGCAGGCAGTGCCCGGTGTCACCCCGCAGCCAGCAGGGGATCAGCGCCCCGCACACACTTCTGCCTCTGTTTCCTGCTTGGGAGTTCTTTTCTTTTTTGAATGAATGAATGAATGAATGAATGAATGAAAAGTGCATTGTGGCGAAAGTACAGAAAGTGGAGAACGAGAAGGGCAGTGAGTGCTGCGTGACTCAACAACGGGCGCCTTTCATTGCAGCCGTGGCAAACAGAGGAGCACCAGTGCAGCTTTCAGAGCAGTAAACAGCAGTGGGACGAGGGAGAAGTTGGGCAGCAGTAGTGAGAGATGAGATACGTGATTTGGGATGCAGTTTGGCCGTGTCCAGCTCCCGGCACTGGGGGTTTTGTTGTGGTTGTGACACTCCAGCCCTGAGTGCCGAGCCCTCGGAAGGGGCAGTTAAGCAGATCTCTGGCACTCATTAGCACTGATAGTGCCCGATCGGAGCCGGAAGGTAGCCGTGCAAACACGGGCAGCACTCTTTGGCATCAGATCCATCCCTACAAGCCGTGCCCCCCCGGGCCGGCGGCTGGAGGCGCTGGCTGTGCCACGCGCATTAATTCAGCTGGCACATTACAATGTTAAACTAAATGACACTATTACAAAGCTGTGCTAAGAAGTGTTGACAGGTCCATATGGTAATTTTACAATGTATAATGAACACACAGACTCCTTTCTTGCAGAAATTTATAGTTCAAATCTATACCCAGGATATCCAGTTTTATTTCCAGAAACTTAAATTGACTTATTACGATGTAGTGAATGTATAAATTAGTTCCAGTAGTTAAACTGAAGCATTTCCCTACAGACTCAATTAGATTCATTAATCTACTGTGTAGACCTGTAAACGGTCCATTGTTCTTTTCCCCCCAAAAATGTCAAAAACTATTTCTCTAACTATAAAATATTTCCTACAAAAACTGTTTTAAATGGTAAGAATTATTAAATATTAGGAACCCGGATCCACAAATTATTTCCGCGCCCTTGTTCTTCTTCAAAAGAAAAATAGGGCTCAGCCCTCGCTGGGTAATTTAGTGGGACAGAGGCTGAGTCCGCCGTTCTGTTCAGCCGGAGAGCCATGGGAATGAAAAAGACGGCTCTGCGCTCAGCTGGGGGAACACACTGGCTGGGAAGGGATCCCTCTGTGTCTCCTCGAGCCGTCCTCAGCTCTGTGTGCAGGCAGGGGAACAACACGGCATGCTATGGGGTAGCAGAGCAGAGCCCATGGGCGGCTCTCAAACTGCTTCCCTGCAACAGGATCTGCTCTATTTGCACCCATTGGCATCACTCCAACCTGACTCAGAGCCTCTTCCTTTTGCTTCTGTCACATAACAAGATCGATTATCTGCTGCTTTTTGGAAAGGCGACCCAACAACGCAGCCTTTTGTTGCTGGTGCCTCGGCAAAGTGGTGGCACTGCTGCAGTGACCCCTGAGGGGCACCTTCCAAAGAGGGTCCTCCCCGACCTGAGCCGTGCTGGGTCACACTCAGCTGGAATTGCAGCAGGGGCACACAGGGAGCGCTCCATCTGCTGCCCAGCAGCATGCAGCCCTCGTTATTTACACCAGGCTGAGGCATGCAGGCTCGTCCAGGCTGGATGTGGCTCTGGGCAGCCTGGTCTGGTGGTTGGTGACCCTGCGCATAGCAGGGGGTTGAAACGAGATGAGCATTGTGGTCCTTTTCAGCCCCGGCCATTCTATGATTCTATGTTCCTATGATTTTGAATGTGGCAGACAACAGGCACACTGAGAGGAGCACAACAGTGCAGCCTGTAGCTGTTATGAGTCTCAGTGAATGGAAAATTCTTTAGAGGTAACAAAGTGCTTTGTTTCAAAATGCCACTTCCAACAGAAAATTCAACCACAGCACTGGACAAGAATGAGCTGCTTTGAAAACACTGCACCTTGAAAGCAAACCTTTCACAAGCCACCTCTGCTCAAGGAAGTCAGGCAGTGGAACATCGGGGGAATGACATTTTGGCATCATGAGGATTTCATGCAAGGAACAAACTCTGGTCCCCGCCATCACTGCCTGCCAGTGGCCTTAGTGGGAACCATGGCTGCACCTCTGACATGTCCCATGGCACAGCGGATGGTGCTGGTATGGAGCACAGCCTGCTTGGGTTTCCTTGGCTCCGAGGCTGGGAACCACATGTATTAGCAGGCAGGAAGGGAGAAGCATTTAAGTTCTTTACTATGAGAGTAGTGAGGTGCTGGAACAGCTGCCCAGAGAGGCTGTGGATGCCCCGTTCCTGGAGGTGTTCAAGGCCAGGCTGGATGGGGTCCTGGGCAGCCTGGGCTGGTATGAAATGTGGAGGCTGGTGGCCCTGCCTGTGGTGGGAGGGTTAGAGCTTCATGATCCTTGAGGTTCCTTCCAAGCCAAGCCATGCTATGGCTCTGTGATTCTGTGACTCTGTGAACTGCCAATATGAATAAATCCCACAACCAGGTTGAGGGAACCCATAACTAAGCCCGAACGGAGCCGTGAGTGTGTGTGCTCCAGTCCCTCTACTCCCTGTGGGTGTGCACCTATCAATGAAGACAAGAATCTGGCAGCACGAGGAGCTGCAAACACGAAGAAAGAATTCCTGTTGGTCCCACTCCGGATCTGGATGAGATAGAAGCGAGCTTTTGCATTTCCTTTGCTCATGAATTAGCAATGAAATTGCCAGGTCCTGATTCTCAAATCTTTACTGCTGGCTGTGTGCAAAGCAGAAAGACTGCCGCATGATTCTTCAGGTATGGGGTCAGGTTTGCAGCATTCATAGTCATAAAACTTAGCTTCTGACTTTTCTACTGAGCGAATTTTATGTGAGAGTCACTGGGAGAGAATAAATACGAAATGCTAAGGTGCCATTTACCACCCCTGCAACCACGACCCTGAGCCAGCATCCCTGCAGGTGCAGAAATGTGCTCTGGTTTCAGCGCAGCCTTTCCTGCAGGCAGGCTGCAAGGCTGAGGGCCAACGTGCTGTAAGAAACGTGCAGCTGGCTCCTTGCTTCCACCGCCTGGCAGCACCTTACCTGCTCCCCTCCGCCCGCTCAGCTGTGCAGAAACAAGTGCTCCCAGCACACGGAGCAGCCCGCTGCAAACTGCTGCGCACCAGCAGCAGGAGGGGGGGAGCCACGGTACCGCTATTCTTCCCCCAGTGGAGATTTCCACCCTCCTCTGCAGCACCCTCTGACTCGAGGCGCACCCCACGCCCTCTCTCTCATGTCAGCTTTTTCCTTCAGCAATTTCAAAACGTTTCAGTTCTGCTTTGAGGGCAGCTCTGCCCTCTCCATCACAGGGGCCATTATCCTTGGCCAACTCATGGCAATAGTGTGCGTCATCCCCAGGGCTGGGCAGCACGTCCTGCTCACCCGGTTGGTATCCCCCTCCACCCGGTGCTGGCAGCAGAGGCGATGCCCATCACTGCTGGGCACTGCTTGGTGCTGCAGGTCCATGGGAGCTGTGCACAGCCCCAACCCGCTCGGATGGGCGCCCAACACATCAGCATTTGTTCCTCTGGAGCTAAAATTGTTCCTGACATGGAAAGAACTCGAACATAGTCACAGAAGCTCTGAGTCACGTTGCGGCATTTCTGCCTACTGGGCTGGAGAAGAAAGTGAACATTCATGCCGAGGAGCCCCTTTGCTTGCAGAGCCTGCTTAGAAGCCACAATAGGAAGATTGTCAAGGAAAAGCTGGAAACAAATAAACTGGAAAATATTTAAGATAAATGTGAACAGAGTGTTGGGGTTTTCTGTGGGGAGAACCCAATGCAGAGCAGCAGCTGAGCTGCGTGGCAGAGGCCTCTGTGCCAGCAGCACCCGGCCAGGACCGCGGGCTCAGGTGGATGCAAACCAGATGGATGGCAAAGTGTGGGGAGGGGCTTTTTCTTTCTTGGATACATAACTACGTGTGTCTGTGTGTGTGTCAGGGCTGTAGCTCTTCTATTTAGCATCCAAGGAAGTACAGCCAGCAGCTGTGGGGCAGTAGCCCTATGGACATCCCCACACACATCGCTGGGGTGAGCTGGGAGGTTTTGCCTCTCTGTTGTGGCTCTGGGGGTGGAGGCCATGGGTGGTGAAACTCAGACATCAGCTGACTTTAGCCACAATGTTTGTGTAGTTGGGTGCATGACTGAAGAGGCAGAAAAGGAGCAGTGAGCTCATTTTCACTTCTGAACAATATCTCATCCCAAGCACAACTCTTGCAAAGAAGCTGTGGATCCCCATCCCTGGAGGTGTTCAAGATCAGGTTGGATGGGGCCCCGGGCAGCCTGATCTAGCGCCTGACACAGCAGTTGGTAAAACCCTGCCCATGGCAGGGGGGTTGGAACTGGATGATCTTGGAGGTCCCCTCCAACCCAACAATTCCATGGTTCTGTGATCTTTGAGGTCCCTCCCAACCCAACCATTCTATGGTTCTATGATCTTTGAGGTCCCTCCCAACCCAACTACTCCATGGTTCTATGATCTTTGAGGTCCCTTCCAACATAAAACATTCTGTGGTTCTATGGCTCTATGCTTCTGTGATCACGGGATGGCTCACCCTGCTCACCCCCATTTCTGGAAGCCAGCTGACATAGGAGATGTTCAGGGCTGTCTCCCGGGCAGCACTGCGGTGCTGCAAAGCTTTCCGCATGGCTTTACCACCTGCTGTCCCTGTTGGCTGGCCCTGCCAGGTGCCCCCCATGGGATCGCCGTGCTGGCTGTGTGGGCTGACCCTGCTGCTGGCTGTTGCAGGGTGAGGTCGGGAGCTGCTGAGATCCAGGGGAGCCCAGGGCTTGCACTCCCAGAACTGCAGCTGACCCAGTGGTTCTTAGAAGAGGGTTTATCCAGCTTGGTCCTGACGTCAGAGATCCGACTTTATCAATGTCACCTTTGTGTTAACAAACAGATTAAATGCTTCTAATATCTCGCATAATGGCATTCTGTATGGTCTAGATCACGTTCGTGATAGTATATTTTATACAGTTGTAAACCTTGAAAGAATAAGGGCTGCCTAAGAGAATAGCTTTTCCTAGTTTAAACACATTACAGTTGCGAGTGTAAATCACTTGTCAGTTGATGGCAAACGTAACAGTGTTATAATCTGAGGGAAAAAGAAATAAAGTACAGATAATCTTTTTCGCCATTTTCCTGGCACCGTCACACACTGGAGACTGACAGGTCCTTCACTTGAGTGACAGGTGTCCTTTGAAATGCCTGTGAATCAGTATCTGTACAGACTGTTGAAATGCATATTTTCATCCTTATCGTAAAGGAATGGATGGGCAAGATAGGTGCTGTTAACATTGCAAATAGCTCCGGAATTATTCATTGTCAGCTCCGGGCAAAGAATAGGGGAAAGTTTTATTATTCACCGCGCACAATAGCAGGATGCTTAATGATTCCCGTTACCTTGGCAGGATTGTCTGTCGACTTCAGGCACCAGCAACGGGTGACACAGGTCTGGCCAAGTGTTAGAGCAAGATCATACGTCCCGGCCCCATTTTAATTTCTAATACATTAATCTTTCCCTCGCAGATGCACAATGAATATTCCACAGCCCCTTGTTTGTCAGGAGCTGTCTGGCTTTCATCTATTCAGGTGGTTTCATTGACTGTGAAAGCTCGCTTAAAAGGCCTGATCAGTCAATGACAACTGTGGCACAATAGCACGGAGTGCCGCTCCCCTTCCTCCCTTTCAGCCATCTGATGGACAACTTTGACACCCGCTCCCCGGGGACGCCCCGCTGCCGGGCCGACTTCTGCAGGCACTTGGGCAGCTTTATCGCAGCGGGAAGGGCTGGCACAGGTGGATGTATCGCGCGTCCCCAGGAGCCGAACCCGACCCGCCGCCGCCGCGCGGCTCCTCCGCCGCCGCCCGCGATTCAAATGGATTAGACCGGCTTAGCGCTGTTCTACAAGCGAGCGGCACGCGGCACACCATTCATCTTTAGTTTTAATCCTTTGTCTTTGCCTGTTAATTGCAATTGTTTTAAGTTCATTATCCCGCCGCGCACGTTGTTGCGGGCCGAGGCCGCGCGTTGTAAGCTGTGTCCTCGCTGCTGCAGGTACTGACCTCGAGTCGTTACATGAGCTGGTGCCAAACGGTGCTCCGTCATCTGCAGCTCCCTCCTTCACTACCGGCTCCTCCGTCCCTGGGCAGTTACGCCGTGACCCTGGGCGGCTGCCCTGTGCCCCAGCGTGGCCACCGCCCGGGCAGGGCCGTGCTGGGCATGGGGACAGCGCCCAGCTCACATCCATCCACTCCTGCAGTGGGGTCAGAACCAAGGCTGGGAGTGGGACACCTGGCAAGTGCTGAAACCTCATGGTCCAAGGGGTCCTCGTGGCCCTTTTTCCCTCCATGAATGCCATCTGCTTCACTTGTTGTAGCCTGGGGAATACCTAGAGCTGATGGTGCTGCCGGGTTTCATTGGTGGCCCAACACTGCGCTCATCCAGCTCCCTCCTGTGTGACAGGCAGCCAACATTTGGTATCCTCATAACCTTCACTCCTGCATGCGTAGGTGCAAAATGATATTCGGTGGGCAGAAAGCTTAAATCTGCTTTCAGTCCTTCATGCTGGAGGCTGAGGAACCTGAGTACAGAGAAGGGCCCAAAAAGCAGCGTGCAGATCTGTGACCCCCAGAGCATGGCCACCCATCCATCGAAGCACGGCCAGCTCTCCTGCAAGCCTCAGCCACCCCTTCACATCCAGCAAGTGTCAGCACTGACGTACTGAATGAGCACGAGCAGTTCTGGAGAAGTTCCCAGAGCAGGGCACGCAGAGTGCAGGTGCCGCAGTGCCCCACTTGCAGTCTGACATCACCAGACCAAGAAGTCCCTGGGAAGCTGCCATCCTGCAGGGGCTGCTGCTGCACCTCCTGCCCTAAATGTGAGCACCACACACCAGGACATTCCGGCACCTCCTGCCCTGCCCACGCCGCACTGCCATTAACCACACGCAGGCAAACGGGCTGGAAAACCCCCTCAGAAGAACAGTGTGCCGAGGCCGGCCTCTGCTCTCAATAAAAGCTCATTAAGAAAAGATTATGAACATATAACAATACATTTTAAGTGCGCTGCAATGATCCATAAAATTGGTGTGGCTAATTAGCAGATCAAATCTCGATGAGAACCGGATCACTTTAATATCCTTGGGTAGTTTAATTCTGTAGGTATTTTACTATCCACACATGTTTAGTAAAATTAAATAACAGTATAAATGTTCAGCGGGATTAAAACAACAGTAAAATGAAACCAAACAAAATGAGTTGATTTTGTTAATAGAATAACAGAGAATCCCAATGTTGATATAACATTACACAAAATCTAGAGCAAACACAGTCTGAATCCCAGTCTCATTTCACATGTAATTAACCTTTCTCAATCAAGCTAAGCATCCCCGCACCTCTCTAGGCGGCGGCGCACCCACAGCCATGCTGCACGGAGCGGAGGCACGGCGAGTTCAAACCCCGCAGCGTGGGGCAGGCAGTGGGGCAGCTGGGGGTGCTGCGGCGGGGCGGTGCTCGGCCGTGGGGAGATGCTTCATCTGTAGGAATATCGCTTTATTTCCCCTTTTGTGGCGTGCCCCAAGTGAGCACCCAGGCCAGGATCGTCCCGGCGGGCTGAGCCTGCTGTCCCTGTGTGCTCCACCATTCCAAAGATCTGCTCAGAAGGAGAGATGAAGGCAACCAAAGCTGGCGCTTTCGGTTTCTTTCTTCCCCCTACATGTTGTTGTTTTATTTAATTCAACAACAGAGATGTGGAAAAAGAAATATTTTCTACTAACCAAAAACCTGAAAACGAAGTTCACGTGCTGAAAAGTTTTCTTTCATTTAACTATCAAGGGTTTTACCTCCTCACTTTGGCAAGCAGTGCCAGCGCAGGGGCTGACGTTGCCCCCAGTGTTGGCAGCTGCTGTTCCTGAATAGCAGCCATGTATTTCTGAAGCTGCAGCTTCAGTGGATGAACAGCAACACAACAGACCCAGGGATGAGCAAAGGGCTCGGGCACCCATTGCCCTCCAGCTGAACACACCCAGATGTGCAGCACTGCCCATCCCACGGGCATCTGAGCACCAATTCCTGCACCGTGTCTGTGTGCTTTTAAAGCTCTGCCCACTTTTCTTGCATGGTTTTTGCAGTGCTAACACTCAAAGCAATGCAGACAACCCGTTCCGTTTGTTGGAGTACTTTCATTCCTCTCTCCCCACCAGCAGAAGCCCTCTGTTTGTGCCACTGTTTATCAAGAAACACCATGTGAAAGTTAATAATAACATAATTTAGGGCAATAATTACATTTTTATTCAATAGCTATGGGAAAACACAGAGTTGAATAATGAGATAAAAATGAGTGTCTCAGTCCTAACAGGACATTAATCAACGTATTAACTGTGTAGGCAAACTGATTTGAGGCTGTTATGGCTTAATTTGTCTCAAAATCATTATTTTTTATGTATTGCATAATGCACTTTAAAATATGTGTTGCGGTGATTATAGGGAAGCATTCCGTGGCACAGAGTGGATGCTACTCTTTATCCTGCCGTGAATTACAGCTCATTATCACACCCAGCGCTGCCGGAGCCCGGCACCAGGGCTGTGCCTGGAGCCCAGCATCTTGCTGGCACCACATGGGGACAGGGCTGCGGGCAAAGGGGTGGCCACGGGGCTGGGCAGCATATGGCACTCTGGCTCTGTCCCTGTGCTGGGGACGGGCGGCTGTGTCCCTGGTGGTCAGCCGAGCCCTGCGCTCCCCAGGCAGCACCGCTCTGTATCTCGCCCCGCACAGAGCACTCTCTCCTTGGCGTCCCACTTCCCAAAGCCGTGCAATTAGCATATGTGATTTCTCAAGGCGCGTCCCATTGGCTGGGAAGTCTTTACCTCTCTTGGCTTTCTCTTTTTGCTTTTTGGCTGCTGGACGGGATGAATGATGTGGTGGTACAATATCTGAATTGGTAAGCACTCAGCAATCCGGTGCTTAGCAATGCTAATGTCAGATGCCAGACAAACTGGATGTCAGACAAAGAGCAGCCCGATTCCAGCATTGTGTGCAGTGCACGGAGCTGGCCGTGTGCGCGTTTTGGGAGACAATGATGTGCACAGTGCTGGGAGGTGGTGGGGGCACTCACTGCACAGCCAGAGCAAGCAGGACCACAACTGCTGCTTTGGAGGAGTTCTGGAAGAGGAAATAAGAGCTCGGTTTGGTGCTCCTCTCAGCATTTGCCTTGTTAAAAGTTCTGAGGAGTCCCAGATGTGCTGCCCCAGGGCTGCTGTTACTGCTGCCACTCAGCAGTGGGTGCCTGCAGCCATTGAGCCCGCGCCCACCTCACAGCTCCACCACCACCGTGCCAAAAATCTCATGCACAGTTTCTGGTTTTGTTGGACCAGAGCTGCTGTCCCTGCAGCTGACTGCTGGGCTGAGGCCAGTGGAATGAAGTTCAGCAAGACCAAGGGCCAGGTCCTGCACTTCGGCCACAACAACCCCAGGCAGCACTACAGGTGTGGGGCAGAGTGGCTGGAAGGCTGTGTGGCAGAAACGGACCTGGGGGTGTTGCTCGATGCTCGGCTGAACATGAGCCAGCAGAGTGCCCAGGTGGCCAAGAAGGCCAGTGGCATCCTGGCTTGTATCAGAAAAAGTGCAGCCAGCAGAGCAGGAGGTGATCGTCCCCCTGTACTCAGCTCTGGTGAGGCCGCACCTCGAGTGCTGTGTTCCGTTTTGGGCTCCTCACTACAAGAAAGACATTGAGACCCTGGAACGTGTCCAGAGAAGGGCAATGGAGCTGTGCAGGGTCTGAGCACAGTCCTATGGGGAGTGGATACTGGATATTAGGAACAACAACTTCTCTGAAGGAGTGCTCAAGCACTGGAATGGGCTGCCCAGGGAGGTGGGGGAGTCACCATCCCTGGAGGTGTTCAAGAAACATTCAGATGTTGTACTGAGGGATGTGATTTAGTGGGAAATGTTGGTGATAGGTGGACGGTTGGACTGGGTGATGTTGGAGGCCTTCTCCTGCTTTGGTGTTTCTATGATTCTATACTTCTTGGTTTAAAGAAATTGCGGAGTTGGGCACAGCAGTTCCTCATAGCAGGTGAGGAACACAGCTGGGCACAATCCATCCTCACATGTCAGCCTCCTGGCCATCAGGTGGGACTCGTTAGATGAGACCCATCGGGGGGGACCCAACTGGTGATGGGTGATGGTGACAGACTGGAACAGGTTGCCCAAGGAGGCTGTGGATGCCCCATCCCTGGAGGCATTCAAGGCCAGGCTGGATGTGGCTCTGGTCTGGTGGCTGGCAACCCTGCACATAGCAGGGGGTTGAAACGAGATGATCGGTGTGGTCCTTTTCAACCCAGGCCATTCTATGGTCCTATGATTCTATGATTCTACAATGCAGAGCAATCACCCCCAGCAGAGCAGTCAGAGCTCCTTCCCCCTGCTGAGCCCGCTGTGCTGCCCGGCCCTGTTATGATGTGTGACAAATCTCAGCGATGACAGAAACATGTAAATCTCCTGTATTATCGGCCCTCAGCTGAACGTCTGCACAACGTATACAAGTTGAAGGATTAAGTGTTGGGAGAGGTTTCCGAGCTGCGGAGGTGCTGCGGGCTGGCGTGACACTCTGATTAAGACACTGACAGAGTGCACAAAAAGCCATTTGTTGGCGTGACATGTCAGGCGGATGAAGAATCAGTCTTTGTCTGTGTGAGTTCAGTTTTCTTTCAGAACGCCTTTTAGATCGGCTGCAGGAAAAACGAGGAGGGAAGCGGCCCATTGATCCGATACAAGCAACATGCAAAGTACATCGTACTGAAAGTCAGAATCCTTTCGTCACATTGGTGAGGGCAACGAGCAACGCGAATCGATGTGAGCCACGGATCCCCAGCCTTCCCTTCCCAAAGCAGCCCGCCTGACGTGGCGAATTCTCCTTCTGCCCACGCATAAATCGTGTCCTGAGCTTAACTTTTGTTGGATGCCCAAAAGCAAACGACACAAAATTGGATCCTACAAAGCACTCTGAGTATTCCCATGCCACGAGTATTCCCTCAGTGTGACAGACCGTGTTTACCCCACTGGGGAGAAAGGGGGAGGGGTCCTCTCTGATGGACCGGCTTTTGCGGGGCCGTTAAGTTAAACAGCCCTGTTAGGATTTAACACCAACAACGATAGTTTTAGTTCTCTTTTTCATGATCAGTAAGGTTTTCATTTGTAAAATCTTAACTAAACATAGTTCTGATGTCAGGGAGGCAAAGGTTATTTGGGAACCAGCACTTCAGCAAGAGGCACCCGGCCCTCCTCCCTGCCTCTGCTCCCGGGAGGGGATTGCTCTGCATAGCACCAAGTCCTTCCTTGGCTGCTCTGCATATGTAGGTACACAAACTGCCATGCCAGAATTGGGACCGAATTCCTTCATCACTTCATCAGCCCATAGGAAATGCTGCCATCAGTGAGGAGTTCTGTGGGCTTTTTTACATAAACAGCACCACCAGCATCATGTGGGGCTGCTCTACGGTACTAACAGTGAAGGCCAGCAGTCCTTGCAGATCTCCCTGCCTCGCCAGGGCAGACACAGAAAACTTGCCGTGCTGCAGGAGCTGCAGAGGAAGGAGCCCCCAGCTCTGTGCACTCATATCTCCCATAAACGACACTGACACTGCATGCCCACGGCATGTGCTCGGACTCCCTGTGCCTGGCACTGCGCAGCACACAGCCAAAATTCCCTCAAGCTCAGGGTCCTAAAACTGCAGCACTGATAGTCTGCAGGAGAAGCAGTGCTGTGCTGCACACCGCTCCTGGGATGTCCCAGCCTGCAGCCCACTGTGCACTGCTGCAGCAGCTCGGGTCAGCCCGGTGCAGGAGGAGGGGCACTGAGCTACCAGCAGTAGCCATGGTGGTACTGCTGAGCCCAGAGCAGCAGCTGGGGGATGGCACTGCACAGAGCACCTTTGCTTTACGAAGGGCAGATCGCGCTAAAGAAGAGCAAGCATCATATCCCTTTGCAATGTATTTAACCTCAGATATTAAAGAGAGTAAATATTTCATTATGTGGCAGTGTTGTGTTGCTTACATCCACATTTCTACACACCTGAGGATAAAATGCACTGAATGATGCTGTGGCCGACTGGTGATTTCTGGCTGTGCTCACCTCTCTATAAACATAACTGAAAACTGCACAGAGAACAAATAACTGAGAAATATGTACAAAACTCAGTGCTCAGTGAAGGGATCTCTTCTGCTTCCCTTTCCCAGCCAGTGATTGCCTCCAGACTGGTGTCATAGAATCACAGAACGGCCTGGGTTGAAAAGGACCACAATGCTCATCCAGTTTCAACCCCCCTGCTATGTGCAGGGTCACCAACCAGCAGACCAGGCTGCCCAGAGCACATCCAGCCCTTTTGGACCAGCCCATGTCTGAGCTGAGAACCTCTGCACCCAAAGAGGAGATTTGGCCTCGCAGTAAATCCATCACAAACAGCTGCTGACCCAAAACCTTTCCCCACATTTGCTCTTTGAAGAACTCCATAACCAACGCAGCGTTTGCAGGGCTGATAACACTGACAGCAGACAGTGAGCACTCCTGGACGTGCGGGGCCTCCTGTGGGGCTGGAGGGGGCCTTGCAGGACGCTTCTGTTACCCTGCAGGGAAACTTTTGTGCAGCATCTGGAGAAGCGGCAGCACACCGATGGGGCACAGGGTGCCGCCTGCGGGAGCTCCGGCTGCTCCCCGTCTGCGGGGCACCGACTGCTCCTGGACGGTGCGGGGCCGTGCGGGGCTGCGCAGGGCTCGGCTCTCCGGGCCGCCCCGCTCCGCACGCCGCTTTGCCAAAAGAGGGCAATGTTGCCGTGCAGAAGCGGCCTCTCGGGCTGCAGCTCCGGCTGAGCTCCGTGCCCGCTGGCGGAGCTCCGCGCCGGGGCCGTGCGGCGCCACACGCGGGGCCCGAAGCGGAGCCCCCGCCGTACCGAAGGGCCGCACGCATCTCCGCTCCTACACCGGGCGCTGCTCGGCTTTCAGCCTTAAGGCAGCGTTTGTGCTTCATAGGGAAAATATAGATGATGATGATAATTATTATTATTATTGTAAATGGAGAAACCAAGGGGGATGGCAGCGCCTTTTGCTGGTGCCCATTTCTGAGCGGTGCCCGGGGCGGGCGGTGCTGCGGGGCTTTGCGGTGCGGTTTCAGCCGCAGCACCCACGGCCCCGCGCTGCTCCGCCGGGCACGGAGCTTTGTGGATGGGATCCCAGCCCGGGGGCGGCAGTAAGGGCAGGGGGAGAGGCAGCGCCGGGCGGGGGAGGCTCGGGAAAACCTTACTGACCGCGGGCTTAGGGCTCCGCGTGCCGCTTCCCATTTCTGTAGCCAAAGCTCTCCCAGCAGCCGTCTCATTTCTGCTCCTCGCCGGCATCTGTCAGCGGCTGTACCTGAGGAAGTCTGTTATTAAAAGAATAATAACTGTATTGCGGGTTTCTGAACCCAAGATTGTATTTTCTTTCTCAAATATTCATTAAAAACATAGATGGTGTTTTATTGGAAGTGGCCTTTAATGAATAGCGTTCTTGTTTGCGTACAAGAAGCCGCTTCCAGCGCAATCCTCTGACAGTAATTGTGGTCTGAATTGAGGCCGCGCAGTAACTGAGTGCAGCTAATGGCTATCCTGTGGATTGAGTGCTCCACTTTTGTCATTATCAGGCTACTTTTTAAAATGCAGAAATTAGCCAGGCCAGCAAAGAGTTAATTACGTTCCTGTGACAGGAACCTCTCAAAATGCATTAATTGAGAAGAATTCTTTGTCTGTAGTGCAGGGCAGAAATTCGAAAGGCCTCGGCAGATGATATCATGTAAGTAGTTACAGAGCAGCGTTTAAAAGGAAGGAGGAGGAAAAAAAGTGGTGTGTGCAGGAGGAAGCCCTCCTGGTAAGGAGCCCTGTGTCACCAGGGCGGGCTGAGCTCACCCAAAGGCAGCCACCGCTTTCTGTGCTGCTGAAGGAAAAACCAGACGCCTTCCTCATGTTCTTTCTCAATAATGATGTGGGGTTGTTCTTCTGTTTGCTTGTTTGTTTGTTGAAGATAAGTGCTATTGCGTCGGACTCTGCTCATCTCCAGCCTCTCTTCTCCTGGCATGGCAGAAAAGTGTGTTAAAAAAATCATCTTCCAAACTCCCAGCACAGGACGCTGCGGCTGCACAGAGACGAACATCAGAGGCACAGCCAGAGCACCGAGTGCTGCTGCTGGGAGCAGCCCAGCTGTCACAGCACCTCGGGTCTGCAATACTCTGCTCACACACTGCCAGAGCAGGGCCACAAAGTGCTGCCAGGCCTTGGGCGCCTGGGAGCTGAATTGCATTAGCCCTCACTATTCAACACTGCTGGTGTTGAAAGAACCTTCCGTGCAAACAAGGAAAGTTGAGAGTGATCATAGAATCATAGAATCATAGAATCATGGAATCATAGAATCATGGAATCATAGAATCATAGAATCACAGAATCATAGAATGGCCTGGGTTGAAAAGGACCACAATGCTCATCTCGTTTCAACCCCCTGCTATGTGCAGGGTCACCAACCAGCAGACCAGGCTGCCCAGAGCCACATCCAGCCTGGCCTTGAATGCCTCCAGGGATGGGGCATCCACAATCATACTGATAAACGCCAGCTCTTCAGAAAGAGACAAATTCAGCACTGCTACCTCTGGGGTATTAGAGTTAAAAAAAGAAGGAGACCAAAATTTGTTATTTTACATACATGATTTGCATTGGGACCGGGCTGTGCTGAACCCAGCTTTGGCTGCACTGGGATGGCAGGCACAGGGAATGCTGGCTGCTGTGCTCTGCTGATGGAAGCTGCTCAGAGCAGGACACTTGCTGTCCTGTGCATTGCTCTTCTTGGAAGGGAAATTTATGCACTGCTGATTGATCTCTGACACTATTGAGCTTGACAGTGAGTCAAAGAGATGTTGTGGAAGTTCAATGGGGACAGCTCTTGTACGCTAGCATATACTGATGTACATAAACATGTGGAGGGTCAGATAGGATCTGCGAACATCACTCAATCCTTCAGCTGCTGAGATGGAAGCTGAGGGTGGGTCTCAGCATGGCACCTCAGGCTTTGCCAGCACACAGCCTTTCCCAGCAGCCCAGCAGCATGCAGGATTCATTTCAGACATCTCAGCCCACCTTGGGTCTGTGTAGACCCAACGTTCGGCTCAGTTCTATTGGAGGCTTCACAGACTTTCCACCGTTGGACGCCTCTGGACAGCTTTCAAACAGAACCACTGGAAAAGACCTGAATTTGGAGACAGGGCTTTAGAGATGTGCTGGAAATGGGCTCAGCTCTCTGCACTTCTCAGCAGTGCCAACGGCTGTTTGCTGCAGCCGGGCAGAGCCGCGCAGCACCGTGCCAGGAGCTGGGCAATGATGGAGGGAGCTGCTATTAGGATGTGTGCCTCGTGCAGCCAGCGTGGGCCTCCCTGCTCGCAGGGCTGGAGGAGGGATAAACGCTTTGAAGAGGTGTCTGAGCGATATCTAACATCTCTCTCACTAAAGGAGCCTCCAGTGGTCCTTTTTATCTGCATCAGACGCCGTTCGGTCTGCTGAATGGAAGGGGGAGGCCCCAGCACCGCTCGCACTGCTAATTCTTCTCCAGAACTAATTAACTGAAAGATACTGTACTGATTACAGAAAAGGTGTTAACAGAAGCCGAGGAAGTTGAAAACAAAATTAAACTGCGCTTGAAAAAAGCTCTCTCCTTAATCTTGAGTTTGTGATGTAGGAAACACTCCAAACGGAGCACGTTGCAGCCAGTGAGGAATTTCATTATCTTACCTTTGAAAGAAAAGCCACTATTTCTGGATGAGGGACGTCAAGGGGCACCAACAGCTTTCACCTCCACCTCAGCGTGCTGGTTTGTTCTCCTTGGGCACCACGAGGCGTGGGGGTGCTGCTGTGGGAGGCCTGAGAATTGGCACAGGGAGGTGGCACAGGGAGGTGGCACACAGGGGTGCCAACCCTTGCAGTAAGGGTGGGCCTTGGGTGCCTTCCAGGGATGCCCCTCACCGGCTGAGTGCGTGGTGTTTGGGGAAAAAAGGGCGAGACTCTGAATGTCATTTCCCACAAATTACAGTCCATAGAATGAAGCTTTTAAGCTTGGTTCTTTCAGTTTGGTAACACCCTGTGTTTCAAACCATTTGGGGCGCTGCAGGTAATATTTCTCTCTCCCATCCCATTTTCTCACACCGTCCCCATTCTCCTTTTCCATACATCCTGCTTTATGCTCTGACGGCAGTAATTTCTCGAAAGCTTTGCAGTTACACCAGCGGAGGCCCAGTGCTGCTGATTTACACCCGCTATGGGAAGAAGGACGAGCCCTGTGAGCCAGGCTCTGGTGGCTCCAAGGCACGGCCATGGAGCAGAGGGGCAGCACAGGCTGCGGGACTCAGGCTGTTGTGGTGCATGGGACGAGCAGAAGGGGCTGCCCCAGCTCTTGGTGGAGCTGCCCCAGCTTTGCCAACCCGAAGGGACGTGGCTCAGTGGGCACGGTGGGGTGGTGCTATGATTCTATTCCCCTTCTGCCAGTCACGGTTTGTAATTAGCTTCCCCACGGAGGAGGAAGATGGATTATATTTTAATATCTGGAGACTAAAATTAGTTTATGTTTTAGCAAGTTAGCACTTCTTAGCAGCTGATTTACTCTTGAAGCTGCAAATTCTGTGAGCTTGCAATTAATCACACGTTGGTCATTTTCTTTCAGAAATGTTCGTTTTTGCTGCCTGCGTCACAACGGGGAAACTCAGCGGGTGGTGACGTGCTGGAACGGGTTGCCCAAGGAGGCTGTGGGTGCCCCATCCCTGCAGGCATTCAGGGCCAGGCTGGATGTGGCTCTGGGCAGCCTGGACTGCTGGTTGGCGACCCTGCACATAGCAGGGGGTTGGGACGAGATGATCATCATGGTCCTTTTCAACCCAGGCCATTCTATGAAAATGGACCATTTGTGCTGTGAGAAAGCACAGCTCGTGCTCAACTTTGTCACAGTGTGCCCTCATCTGCTCAGTGCTCTTAACAGGAGAGCCAAGGGATTTTCACAGGGATTTATTTCAGAAAGCCATGATGGGGTCACCCCGTCTGAACCAGAACCCCACGTGCAGTGGGTTGGAGCTCCCAATATCCATGGGCAATACCAGCAGCCAAAGCCACTGCCGAGAGCCTCTCCCCCCCACACATCGCCGTCCCACTCTGACGGCTGGCAGAGGTGGCTGTGCATAAACACAGTGTGCTTAAGAGCCACGGGCTGTCTGCTTCTGAGGAACTGTTTACTAATAAATCAAAAATAAATTATTGTTTTCAGCCGACATGAAGTAACCTCTGCCAAAAAATTAACCTGTGGCTGTTTGACATCACAGAGCGATACATCACGCTGCTGCCAGCGTGCTGATCCCTCACCACGCCGCTGCAACACATCCATCAGGCGACCAATTCTGTTCATTAGAATTCATTTAAATCTCAATTAAAAAGTTAATTAAAAGTAAGAGTGAGAAGGAAATCATGTCTAACATTCTTATTAAACTCAAATCACCAAATTAATTTTAAATCCAAATCAGCGATCGGAAGTGGAAATGTAAAGAAAAAGGGAAAAAAATGGTACGGTGCGTTCCCGGGGGGAGGGAGGGGCTCTTTGCTCAGCACTCCCAGGCAGAGCGGCTCTCTGGGCCGTAACGCTGCTCATCACCCCGAGCTCTGCAGCTCCATCCCATTTTATTTCCAGATGCAGCACGCCTGAGTCCTCGGATAGATTTGTCTTTGTCAGTGCGAGCCCCGTGAGTTCAGACAAATCCTGCTCCCACTCGCTTTTTATTAACTTGCTCCAAACTTCACACTCTCGTCTCTTCCTTTGTTCCCGTGTCACAGGACACCTTTCTACAAAGGAGTGGGATGGACCCGCTCCAGGCCTGCGATGGGCCTCTGCACGGCACCGGGACGGCACAGGACTGTCTCCTCTCCTGCAGCACTGGCTTTCATTCAGGGATGCGCCCTGGGACTTCTCACAGATGGATTTAACTGGATGCGGAGCTCTCCTTCCCTGGGAGGAGCACGGCCATCCCTTCTGCTTCCTGCAGGTCCAGAGCTGTGGCTGTGTGCATCCCAACAGGCTGCAGTGCGTCCTCACTCCCGATGCGGGTGGAGGTGGGCAGGGTGCGCCCGGCTCCGGCTCTCATTAATCATTTGGCTCTCCCCGGCCGCTCGCAGCATCTTCTGGAGGAACCCTTCTCTTTATTCATTCAGACAACCCTTTGGATTAAACAGAGCCAGCTAAATGTCAAACCAAATCTGAGTCTTGATGCAGATAATCATTTCAATAATATTTCTCCATTTGTGCCCAAACACCAGGGGAATAAAGCTTTTCTGCTGTCAGGTAGTGTAAGACTGCAGTTGGTGTAAATGCTTGACATTGAGCCAGATGGCTTAGCCGTGCCGCAAACATATGTTCAACAAGCAGGCTTGCACACATTGGAATTTTATTATTTTGAACTAGTGAGGCATGCATATTTATTTACTTGACCCCCTTTGGTGTCACTCTGGTATTAAAACAATCGGCTCGGAGCTCCCAGGCACAGCACAGCCCCGCTGCGGCGGCTCCAGCCGGGGGTGGGCACTGCAGGACCCCGATGGGGAGGGCTGCCCTGCACCGCTCACCGTCTGACCTCCTGGAAGCCACGGCCTGCCTGCAGCTGATGCATGACGCTCTGCCAGGTGCCTCCAAAACGTGGTGCTGAGATGGCTGAGATGGCCATCAGAGCAAAGGGGAAAAAACGAACAAGATAAAAGATTAAAATCTTTGGCTGGGGAGCACGACACATTGCTGAGCAGGGGCAGGGCTTCGGGGCGTTTTTTCAGGCTGATATTAAATAGCTGGACATAAATCTCAGTAATTTCACAAAACAGCACAACAACGACCTGGGACCCGGTCCAGAACTCATTAAAGGCTGTAGGAAGCTTTCTGCTATCTGAAACGTGTGCCGGATCAAGTGCTCGTGTTATATTTGGGTCCCAGTGCTCAGAGCAGCACAGTGGTCCACTACCAGGGCTGCTCCAGTGCAACAGCAGCTGTGTGTCTGCCTCTGGAAGCAAGGTGTGTACATCAGAGCATCCACACGAGAAGGAAAAATCCATCTCCTGCAGCAAGCAGCCGGCACGGTTTGCAGAGCACGGGCAGCCTGCAGGACACCCCCCGCACACAACAGGTGTTAACGAGTCCTTCACAACGAGTCGCTGCTCCTATGGACGCGACAGCCGACCCGGTAAAGAGGCGATCAGGTGCACTCCGGCTCAGAGCAACACCGTGCACCAGCGGCTGCACTGCAGCTTCACCTGCTTGGGACAGAGAGATGCAAGGTGAAGTTTGGCAGCGCTCACTCCTCACTTTCACATGCTCAGCTTGAACTGAAGGAAGAAATCTTCCCACGCCATCACCGGCTGCAGGGAGAGGGCCAAAAGGGGCCGTGCTGCATTGTTCTGCTCCACAGCCCGTGCCCACCGCTGCCTGGGGTAGCATCCTGTGCTATGGCAGCTCCACAGGCTGCGGACCATCAATTACTTTTGTCTGCAAAGCACCGCGTGCATCTGGATGCTCTTGCAATAACAGTAATAATATTGCTGGGGTTTCTGGCAGCGCTTTGCCCGTTCCCCAGGACTGGAGCGTGCTGTGGCACATTGCTAAGCAACACCCATTCCCCCTCTTGTTTGCAATGGTGATGCACACCAGCAGGGTCTCTGCAGCCTTCCCTGGGGCAGCCGCAGCACGCAGCCCCACAGCCCCCACTGCAGCCCCGCGCTACTGGTGGGCAATGGGCTGGCACCGTGCGCACAGAGCTGGGGGCTCTGAAGGCACTGACCTCTTTGTTTCTGCTCGTGCCTTCAGGATTCACGCTTTGGCTTGCTCAGTGCAGATGTGCAACTGGTTCGTTCGCTCACTGCTCCTGGGGAAGGACGGAGGGGAGGTGTGAGCAGGGGATGCAGTGCGTGGCAGCCGTGCCGAGGTGATGTATGGCCGTGTCCGCAGAGCCACGTCCTGCGCGCCTGAATTACACCCACCGGATTGCAGATCTGGTGTGTGTGAAATGGGATCGTCCTCAGCAGCAGATAACATTCTTCTCTTTCCAATTTTAAATCTTTACAGGCACTAAAGGGCACACACAAATGGGCACGTGGACTAAACGAGACACGCCGTGCCGCGGTAGCCGAGACAGATATGTCATGTTTAGATGCTGTTGTGCTTCCACAAGTACTCATCTCAAGCTAATCAGTGCTGCTAAACAGTCATTTTGATTTCTATCTGTTGATAAATCATTGTTCCCTGGCGAGGCCATGCCGGCGCTGTGGGGACGGCCCCAGGCAGCCCCATGGTGTGTGGCTGTGCCCCCCTCACCCAGCCATGCCACACCACCGCCCCATACCTCGGGAGAACCAGCACAAACCAGAGGGAGGGAGTGGTGCTGAGCAAATCTTCCTAATTGTTTGGCTGGGTTTTGAATTACTCCCCTCTGGTGAAGAAACCCACTCATCCCCACCTGCACAACATAAGCTGGTGGCTCAAATACTGAAATAAAGTGCCCAAGCAGCCGCCTCAGTGTAAGTGATAAACCAGGCATGTGGGGGTGCTGCTCCTTGCTGGCTTCTCTTCCAGTGCATGGCCACGGGTCCATTTAAATGCAACAGCCCTTTGACAAGAATTAATGTAGCGTTAAAACCTAAATATATTTATTTTCCATTTCCCTGAATTCACGGCCTGTCGGTGGGTGTTTATCTTTGATATTTATACACCGTCTTTTCAGGGTATCTCAGCAGAACTTTGGAAAAACAGCTCTGCCTCTGCCATGGGAATACTGTATGTGATTACCAACACCGCTTTTTGGGAGCATCCTTAAGGTGCTCAGACAGGAACCTTGAGACGAGCACACAGCAGTGGCCGTGCTGCGAAGGAGCCCCGTGCAGGGCTGCCCTTCCCTCCTGGTGCTGCTGGCACGGCCGGCACCACGCAGCCCTCCCTGTGCCACTCCTCTCACCCTCATTTATTCACACAGTGCTGTGCCCCTCTGCTGCACTGCACACTTTCTCTTAGGAAATTCTCGTTAAGCAGCTCCTTGTGCTTCAGCTGAACCCCATTTCCCCCATAAGCACCAGCTGAACCGGAGCCCAGCATGAGGTCCATCTCCCACAGCCCCAGCAAACAGCAGTGGGATCCCTTTGTGCTTCTGGGGACGGAGAGCCGCTCCTCCCCTCCGCAAAGCCCTGGCAGGAAACGCAGAGCGCATCTCAGCCAGCGGTGATTTTCCTTTGAAAAAATGAAATGGAACTGGAGTTGACTTTAGGATATAGATCTCTATCCTCTCAGTCATTTTTGTGCTATTTTTTCATAAACTTGGCCGCTTCTCGTTTGCCCTCTAATAATTCTCTGAAGGCTCATTTCCCCTGTATAACTCTGTGTAAACACAAAGTTGAGAAAAGGGTATTTAGACTCATCCTGCAGGAATGCTGTTTTTGAGAAAATGTTTGTTTACCCATGTCAGTAATTTTCAAGAATATAATGTGCATTCGAAGATCAGAGATAATCACACGGAGACGCCCAGCTTCCCACCAGGTCGCGGCTCCGGCGGAATTGCATTTTAACGCGGCCGCATGCAGGCCTGGCTCACTGCAGGGGAACAATGGGAGCGCAGGGCAGCGCCTGCTCTGACAACGGCAGGGTGAGCAGCGACCACAGCAACGGCACGGGGCCACGGGGCCTTCCTGACAGCAGCCCTCAGGAGCGGGGAGGGATGCGATCATTCACAGTGCCAGGCCTGCCCTCATGCGTAGAGATGAATGGCACCAGAGGTAGGAGCCATTCTGTGTTCCGCACCACACAACTTACTTGGCTGCATTTTTTTCTCAGAGTATTTGCTTAATTGTTTTATGCATGCAAGGGGAAAATGTTTGTAAAAGCTCACACAAATTCTTTTCTAATGTATTTTTTGAGGCTACAGAAGAGTAGGCTGTGGATGACATGCTTGGTGCAGATCACGTTCTCCTGTTTTCTTGCTAATTCACAGAAATGGACATCATGAAGAGGCACGCACATCTCTGGCTCCTGCACGCCCAAAGCACATGCAAGCCCTGTGTGAGCAGGGCTGGGGGCACAGCAGGTGATGCTCCAGTGCTGCCAGTCCCAGGGGTGCTGGGATGGGCCATCACACCCCCAACTCCCACCGCCCTCGCCAGGTTTCCAGAGCTGCCAGCACCCAGACTTTGAGTTTTCGATCCCTTTATCCCAATGTTACGGTCAGTCTGAATTAGTGGTTTGCTCACTTTAATGATGACGGCTATCAATGGTTTGTGGCAACAATTCTGTGCAACTGCAGCTGCTATGACTATGCCGTCGGACTGTGCTTTCCATTAAAAAAGTAGCAACAGCTGCTCTGCCTGTGATGATTGTGTGGGCTTGTGCTCTTGCTGGCACGGCAGGCAGGGGATGGCACTTCGTGGCACTTGATGGCATAGGATAGCACTTCATGGCAGAGCACTGCATGGCATGGCATGATCTGACACTTCATGACACTCTGTGGCACGGCACACCATGGCATGGTATGGCACAGCATGGCACCTCATGGCATGGCAGAGCGCAGCACGGCACGGCACAGCCCAGCATGGCACTTCATGGCGCTCCATGGCATGGAATGACAGGACATGGCACGGCACGGCATGGCACTGCATGACACACTGTGGCACAGCATGGTGTGGTTCACCTCAATAACACGACCACACCTCGCATGGCAGTGGTGGGATGACTCCCAGACCCTGGGGCTGGAGGCTGGGCCTGAGGCCATTAATCAGGGCAGCAGCAAGGACACGTGCCCGCACCTCCAGCAAACAGGAATATGCACGTACACACCAGGGCAATTACTTGTGTGCAAGTGACAAGGGAAAATTAAATGTAAAGCCTGCTGTAAACAGCCAATAAATCTCGGCTTGTACGCGTGCCTCAGCCTGGGCTGGGAGCAGCCCTGCGACGCTGGGGATCCATAAGCAGGGCTGGGCACAAGCGGGGGTCTGGGTGCCCCTGTCCTGGGCATGGAGGCCTCAGCGGTGCCCGGGGGAACCCCACAGGCACACATCCCCCAGCCCTGGGCAGCGCCGCAGTGATGGGGATGGCGGAGCCGCAGCCGGGCCCAGGGAGGAAAGTTTGTAAAGAAAGTAGAGAACACAGACTTGCCGTGGTATCAGAAGGAAAATTTATGCATCGCCTTTGAGTTCAACTTCTCCATTAAAGCTTTTTCCCTATAATCTAGGGAGTTCTTATCTTGGTGACTTATGATGTTATGGAGGGGCTCATGCATGGAAAATGTCAATAGAAATAGTAACTCTAGAAGGGAAGGGCCTCCTAATTAGTCCCCATTTAGATTTTATGATGGCTTTGAGATCTGCTCATCCTGACAGTGCGCACTCTGGTTACATATTGTTCTAGCCTGAGGGAACCATAGGAAAATCCAGATTTATTGTACCTATCATACCAGCATATTTCATTTGCCATTATGAGCAGCCATCTCGCAATGATGCAGGAGTATTTATTACAGATTAAATTGTAGGACCTGGATGGTTTAGTGAGGTTCTTGAGGTATCATTTATGTCATTAACTGGCTCATTATCAGATCTGCAAATCTCAATTCCTTTTTCAGTGCCTTCTGTCTCAGGGCCGGGGGTGCACGCGTGTGCGGGGCTGCCACGCGTGTGCAGGTGTGGGCTGTGTGCCCGTGGTGCAGCACGGCTCTCCTGCATCTTCCTCCCCATTCCTCCCTCTGCTGATTCCTCCCCATTAGGCTGCGACTCCGAAGCGAAAAGCTGAGGAAGGTGGTGGTAGGAGAGGAGGCAATTTAGCTCTAATTATTTAACAAGTCTATTGCAAGCGTAAGCTTATTACCGGTGGCAAAAGAATGCACAGGATTTTTTTTTCCACTCTCTTTTATGCTTTCTCTCTGCTTGGAGAGTTATTTGAAGAGGTTTAATCCAGTCCTGGCTGCTGCTGCTAATTCCAGAGGAGGACGGGGTGCTCCCACGCTCCTCACAGGCAGGCTTTGGAAGGCTCGCCGAGAGCTCCCACCACTGCCACTGCGCTTCCATTTAGTGATATTATTTGACTTTATTGTTCGATTCAACTCGTGTGTCCTTCCTTGTTGGTATTTGCCCTATTTACTCTCCGATATTGCTTTTTCATAAAACCAGGGAATGGCATTTTAGTTGTTGTGTTCTTTGGTATTAAAACGCACTCCAGACAAGCGCGGGAGGACGCTCAGGATTGCTGGGTTCAGGGCAGGGGCCACGGAGGAAAGCGCACCGCTGTCGGGTTGTGGGGATTAATTAATTCATGGGACAGCTAATATTTGCAGGGAAACGACAGCGTTGGAAGCGAGTAATAATGCATAAAAATGCAATCTGTTATCTCCCACCACTCTGCAGCAAAAAGGAGTTAAAAGATTTCCGAGCGTGTTTGCATTTGTTGATTGCACCTGAAAGTTATTTTTGTAAAAGTAGTCATTTTTTTTGGACTCCAGACTGGTGACATTAAGGGATAAATGCAGCCAATTACCTCGCAGTGATTGCTTACCAGAGGGCTGTGGCACATCTGTTTGTGTGACGACTCCCGAGCTCGGTGTGTGCTGCCATGCAGGCGTCACGCGTGGTGCGATTCCCATGCTTTGCTCTGACACAAAGAGAGGACCGCTGGTGGAAGGGAGACAAAAGCTCAGCTCAAGCACAAGGACAGCCCGGCGCAGGTGTCTGCAAAGCAGCCGACCCACACCAAAGTATTTTCTGCAGCGGAAGCCTGGACACAAAGCAGCTGCTCCCTACAGAGCTCCCCGTTAAACTTGTTGCTTGCAACCCAGAGTTAATAAATGGTGCTGAAAGGTCAGGTGGGAAGAGTTTCCCTTCCTTCCCTGCCCCGCTAATTCAGAGCCTTCCTGACGCCTTTGTCCTTATTATGCCGACTGGAGAGATCTTCCCCTAAGAATGCCTTGAACGTCCACCCATAAAGATACACACACACGTTAACCTCTGCACTCCATAACACATCTGGGGTATCTGTGTAAAAATTAATGCTTCAGAGCTGTTGGTAGCGCACTGATCATTCGATTTAACTGTTTGTATGTGTGCTGTAGAGCAGCTCTCTGCTCTCACGTTACGTTGTGCCAACAGGTTTGGAAACAAAGCTGCCAGGAGGATTAGAACGTACCTTTATGCAAAGGAATCGGAACACCATAAGTGTTAAAACATGTTTAAATGAGGTGACTTTCTCTGTAATTTAAAAATGGTCTTTTTTTCTTACTTACATTTATTTTTCATTTTCCTCCGTGAGTCTAAAAATGGGCCATTTATAAACCGAAACAGAGGGGAAGGACAGAACTGCTGGGCGTGCATCTCCTCTCAGCCTGCTGGCCGGTGTACGCAGTGCTCACACTGGGTAGGAAATCGGGCAGGAATGCAAATAAAAGTGGCAAATAAAAGTGTGTCCTCTTCCAAAGAGTATTTTCTGCTCCGAGCAGCTGCGGTGCCATTCGGCAGTTCAGGTATTCTGTGTGCTTTACAACTGCAACCACATCGGCAAGGAGAGCGTCTGTAAATAGGAGTGGTGTGAATATCGCCCGCCTGTTCCCTTGGTAGGGATTTTAAAATGAAAATGTAATTATTAGAGGAAAAAAAATCCCTTACCTGAGCTGATAGCCAATTAGTGAGAGCTCAGCGCTAAGGGAGTCGTCCCCACAGCCCGAGCGCTGCGGTGCCCGTGAATAAACACAGGCTGGGCACGCAGTGAACGGGCTCGGTGAAGCAGGAGCTGCCCCGAGCCGCCTTTGTGGCGCTGCCCCGGCCGAGCCCGGCTCTGCTGCTCCATCTGAACACGGAGCGGCCGCTCACCGCTGTGCCTTTCCAGGCTGCTCCCGGCGCTGCGCTGCTGCTGGGTTGCCGTAGGAACAGGAATTCGAGTAAATATGCACACGGAGAAGAAACGTCTGCTAATTAAATGTGGAGAGCGTCGATAAGTCGCCAGATCGGGCAACGTGCACCGCAATGCGCTCTGCTGTGATTCATCAGAAAGCACTCACAGACACACACACACACACGGAGGGGACATCCGCACCTCGGTAAGGTGCACACACTTCTACATAGGCTGAGCATGGAGGCAGTATTTTCATACTGGTGACACTGGACACGGCTTTGTTCCCTCCAAGGCCCGTCCCTGCTGGCCGCGGGCACTTCGCTCGCTCTGCCGCCCTGCACCTCACGCTGCAGTTTGCAGAGCACGAGCAGAAGGTGACAGAAGTTCTGCTCTCCCCTTCCGCTCTTTGTTCCCTGCTCAGCTGATTCCCTTCTGCTCAGGAAAGGGTCATTTAATCCTGTGCACATAAATCTAACCCGGGGCTGCTGCAGCTGGTTGCTCGGGGATACTGGGAGCATCCACATTACGTTACTCCGGTACAGATTCTTAAAAGGTAAATTGAAATGTTCTTAATTGAATGCAAGCGACTGTCCAAACAAGCACAAGGGTCACAAAACTAAGGAATATTTTGCTCTCCATAAGGAATTCCCCGTGATTATCTCAGCCGTGTGCCGTGAACAGCGACTGGGAACTGTGAGCACTGGCAAACACATTAATTTACGGGCCGGGGAACTTCAAAACTCTGACAGCAGTACTTGGGAACGCTGCTGCTCGCTGAATGTGATACATCTGAAGGTTTCACCAAGGAACAGCACCCAGGTTTTTACTGAATTCCTTCTGGCTGCGCAAAGGGTGCTGCACCCATAGGCAGAAGCTCCTCACCGGAACAGTGGGAACGAGCATCCTTCCTCTGCACAATCCCAGGCTCTGCACACATGCTGACTGCCTTCTCGTTTTTAATTGCAGTTTGATGACTAAACTCATCTCAGTCGTGCTCTTGCTCGGAATAAATCCAGTGAGGTTCCTATACAGTACTGATCCAGTGAGATTCACACACAGAGCCAATCCAATGAGGTTCCTCAATCCGATGAGGTTCCTATATAGACCCAATCCGACAAAGTTCTCAGTCCAATGATGTTCCCACAGACGTACAGCGGTGTGGTGGGAGCTGTGCTTTGCAGCAGTTTCCTGATGCTCACCAAGCTGGTGTGGCACTGGTTTCACATGAACCATGTCCCCACTGGGGATGAGGACTGGGGCCATCTGAGCTCACTGGAGCCAGTGGGGTGTCTGAGGTGTAAAGAGCCCAGGACTGGACCCTGGGACTCCTCACCCATGCAGCCCTGCTCTGCACTCCCACCTGCAGGCAGCGCTGGGCACCAGGACGCAGCAATTAATTGCTCCTCTCCCTGGAGCACACGGCACAAGGTGCACATGAGAGGTGGCAGTCCCTGTGCCGATGGAGAAGCATCTGAAGGAAAGACAGCCTGATCTCTGTGCCCCTGACCATTTACAATTTATATGTCCTTGTCAGACGGGGAGTTTGATGACTCTAATGTCATGTTTGTCCTTCACCCTGAGAAAATCTCCTTTTAAAGATCACCAGCCCATCTCTATTGACAGTAACCGTGCAGGTCACGATATTAACATGTGTTGGATTTTTCCAAAATACTAATCTTCTTTGCCTGTAAAGAAAAAGAAGGAAAAAAAAACCATGACCCACATGGCAGCTATCACCAAATAGATAGCTATCACCGGATAGATGCTGCTGTCACCAAATCTCACTCTGTTGCAGAGGCCACAGCCTCACCATATGGCCCCAGTAGGCTCCCTGGTGCTGGCTGAGAGTGCAGAGAGGAGGTTGTGGAGAAGCGGGTGTCAGAATCTGCTCCCAGGTAAGCAGCGATAAAAATGTAAGTTAAACCAGGAAGAAAAGCACCAGCTTCCAGCAGGGAACTGCTGCTGGCAGCGCCGGGCCCAGCCCAGACACAGGGCTTTCTGGGGGCTGAGGGTCCTGGGGCCTAAGTGCGGGGGTCTGACTGCAGGGACAGACCAGCGGGCAGCAGCAGGAGGCAAATGTCGAGCATCAGGAGCTGCCACAAGCTCACCCAACACACCCTGCTGAGCCGATCAAAGGCTCCAGCCTGGCACCAGCAGCGCTGGAAGGCAGGAGCACCGCAGCGGTCACATGGAACAAGGTTCAAGGATGAGTGAGCACTGGGAGATGGGGTAGAGCAATGAAAACCACGGGCTGAAATTGGAAAGATGCCTTTGTCTTGTAGAGCGTTCCTAGCAGCCTCCCACGGGGCATGGCAGAAGCAGCATCACTTGAATAGCTAAAACTGTGCTGAACGAGGCACTTGATAGGCCTCTGGAGAGAACACACTGCATTGGCAAGGGTAACAGATTAGTGGACCTAATAGGTCTGTTTTCTCCTCATTTCTGACTGCAGAAATTTCTTACTTCTTGGTCTGCAAGTGGTTTAGAAATGAGAAGAGGCTCCACACAGCCCCAGCCTCAGCTGACCTAAGAGCCTGCAGCTCATGCAAGGCACAGCCTACGCACAGTGCTGCCGTGCTCACAGCAAAGCCTGCCAGAAGCAGAGTGCTGGATGTGTCCTGCAAAATGCCAGTTTTCATGGTGCTACTGCCACGCTCCCAGCCTGCTTGGGTTCTCTCCACTGCTCTACAAATCATAGAAACATAGAATCATGGAATCATTGAAGTTGGAAAAGACCCCTAGGATCCCCAAACCCGACCCACCATGCCCACTGCCCACATCCCTCAGTGCCACATCCCCACAGTTCTGGAACACCCCCAGGGACGGTGACCCCCCCTCCCTGGGCAGCTGTGCCATTGCAGGACGGCTCTTTGAGCAGAAATGCTTCATAATAGCCAACCTGACCATTTTCTGGGGCAACCTGAGGCCATCACCTCTCGTCTTATTGCTGATACCTGGGAGCAGAGTCCGACCCCCACCTTATCACAACCTCCTGTCAGGAGCTGTAAGGGAGCGATGAAGTCTCCCCTGAGCCTCCTCCACACTGAGCCATCCCAGCTCCCTCAGCCTCTCCACATAAACTTGTGCTTCAGACCCTTCACAGCTCCGTTGCCCTAATTTCTGCATGAAAAGTCTAAGCCAAATTCTGAGGCTCTGTTTCTCTCCATAGGAACCCAGTGCACCCACGACATTGTGCTTTGCCACCCTTCAGCCAGAGAAGGCAACATGCCAAGATGTGGAAGCATGTTTTGCTGCATGCTAATGAATTGGTTTGGAAGCACTGGGCTCCGTTTCACTGAGTGCACAGAGCCCCCTGTCTGTCCTGTGTCGGCCCTGAGCTGAGCCTGCTGCTGCCGCAGGGTGCCCTCAATTAGCCCCAGTAATTGCGGTGCGCAGGGAGCGACCTTCTCCCTGAGCACAGCCATCACTGTGCAGACATCCTGCTGCTGGGCAGCCAGCAACGCATCCCTGCTGCACGGCGCCTGGAAGGGCAGCGCTGCTGAGCCAGTCCTGCTGTGAGAGCTGAATGGTGGCAGCCACGGGGAGGCTTTGGATCCCACAGACCCACATCAGGGTCAGCAGAACCCCCATGCTCACCCTCACCCATCTGCTTCCTCCTCACCATCACCACCATCACCACTCCCAAGCCAACAGCAAGACATCAGAATTACTATTCTGATGAAACTGCCCCAACTCAGCCGCCACATCCACCACATTCCGAGCCCCGTGGCTCTATGACGGCACACACGGCAGTCAAGGCAGCACGCTCACCACCACTCGTGCTCCTGGATGTTCACACTGCATGCAGAGCCCTGCAGAAGGGAGCGCAGTACAAAACATGTTCTGGTGCTGACCCCAGTGTGTACCCAACCCACACACATCCCCCATTGGTGTTGTGTTCCAGCGCCATCCTGGTGATCACAAGGCAGAATGTGTGCTTCAGAGAAAGCTGCAGATCTGAAACTCTCACAGGTATTATTTTAGCAGAGCACTCACGCTCTCATCCTGCATGGGAACAGAACAGCAGCACATCATTTATCCACCTGCAACCCAGCGAGTCTGTAGCACTGAGAAGTCACAAAGAACACAGTTAAGATTTATACAAAGTCAAATGAAACTGGGCAAGGGAAAGGGGGATGCACCCATAACAAAGGCTGCTGCAGGGGCTCCCGTCACCAGGTGAACCCATACCTGTAGGTGAGGGAGGACACACAGCACCCTGCCAACTGGGGAACTCGTAGATTTAACAATGGGATTTACTGAAAGCAGTGACTACACGGCATGGGAACATGTACAAGTGTATGCAGTTCAGTGCAAGAGAATTAGACATAAAAAACTTGGAACAGGTTGCCCAAGGAGGTTGTGGATGCCCCATCCCTGGGGGCCTGGTCTGGTGGTTGGCGACCCTGCACATAGCAGGGGGTTGAAACGAGATGAGCATTGCGGTCCTTTTCAACCCAGGCCATTCTATGATCCTATGAAACTGGGAAACCACAGCAGCAACAAGGGCTGGTCTGCAGTCCCAGAGGGCAATGCATCACACTGCGTTCCTGCAGCTGGGGCTGAAGGCTCTGCGCTGCTTCCATGGGGCTGCGGGCTTCATCCAGGGCACGCGTGTAACTGCCATTAATTTAAGGGGAATTACATGAATTGTACAGCAAGAGTTGACTATACTCCTGAGTATTGCTGTTATTATGTTTACCATCAATATTCATGAAGCCTTCTTAAAAAAAAAATAAAAAGGCAGCAGCAGGGAATTTTGCTGCCGCAGACCTGCGGGGCCTCCGGGAGGCACTCACAGAAACAGCATTTTCCAACATAGTCTCACTTTATTTTTCTCAGGGTTGCCCTGAGTTAAGAACAGCAATTGAAAACAGCCAGTTGTGGTGCTATCACCCATTGCCGTGCTACCTTTGGCTCAAAGGGAAATCCCTCGGTCTCGATAATTCGCTCTGGAGTATTCCTGCCTCGGTGACAGCCGTGCACAAACCTCCAGAACAAAGCACCGCTCAGAGCCCACCTCCACTTGGCACAGTGCTTCCTATAGGTGGACACACCACCACAATTTGTGCACAATGCCAGATGCCAAAACCCCGTGGCTTTCTGCTACCTCTACATGAGCACGTTACCCCTTGCACGTGTGCCACGCTCCCGGTGCCAGCCCCACACATAGCCCCACAAGCCACACACCGCAGGCATACAGTGGGGTGCACACTGCAGGGCCGTGCCATGGGGTGACCCTTGCTGTGGGGCCGTGCTGCGGAGCTGTGCCATGGAGTGTTGCTGTAGGGCCGTGCTGCGGAGCTGTGCCATGGGGTGTTGCTGTAGGGCCGTGCTGCGGAGCTGTGCCATGGGGTGTTGCTGTAGGGCCGTGCTGCGGAGCTGTGCCATGGGGTGTTGCTGTAGGGCCGTGCTGCGGAGCTGTGCCATGGGGTGTTGCTGTAGGGCCGTGCTGCGGAGCTGTGCCATGGGGTGTTGCTATAGGGCCATGCTGTGGAACTGTGCCATGGGGTGTTGCTGCAGAGCCATGCTGTGGAGCTGTGCCATGGGGTGTTGCCGTGGGGCCGTGCCGTGCCCGGGGGGCAGCGGTGCCGGGAGCAGCGCTGTGCCCGCACCGTCTGTCGCTGCCTGCAGCCGCGGCCCCGCAGCAGCCCGCCAACGGGGCACTGCTCTGCCAGTTGTAAATTTTAATTGGCCATCTGGGGAAAGCACAAACCACCGACTGGAGATTAATCAGTAAATTAACCCAGGCATAATACACACCTCCCAGCGGGGCCCGCGCCGCTCCAGGCTGGGGCGGAGCGGGCGGGGTGCGGCGGGACGCGCGGGGACGCGGTGATTGCCGGCGAACATCCTCCCCGCGTCCCCAAATTCCCCGCCGTGCGACCTTGGCGCTGCCCCTGATTTGTATGGCAGTTGCAGAGAGGTTTCTTTGTAAGTACTCAACACAGATGGCACAGGTACCGCTGCCGCCGGAGGAAGTGTTGATGAATCAGTGAATGTGACAACTTTCCTCTGGTGAGCTGTTCGCTCGGCTCGCCCGAGCGCCTCCAGGAAGAACAACCGTGTGCCTGCAGCCCTGCCCGGCGGGCAGACCACCGCAGAGCCGCTGGTGAGCCGGCAGCCAGCCCCCAGCGTGCAGCCGGGACAGCCCGGCCCCAGCAGCACCGAGCATCACGCTCTCCTTCCCGCTGTTGGGAAAGCCGAACTCCCGTCACCCTGCAACGGTTCTGCTGCCAAGCTGGGTACCCCGCTTGTCCCCCCGCAGACAAACGTCCTCCCCATTGCTTCACGGCCCCCCACAGCCTCACGCGTGCACTGCAAGTGCCCATTGCTAGCCAGCGTTCTGCAGCTGAGCAGTGACGTTGGGCTCATCTCAGTTGTCAATCCAGTCCATTGCACAAATGCAGTAGGGGTCACGTTGCACTGATTTTTTTTCCCCATACAGAAAACTTTGTCAAGTTTTTATAGTGCTTTGGGATATCTGCAGAAAACTGCACTTGTCTATAAGTTGGCATCAGAAATACATCTTCTCCATTAGGCCTACTACTTTTGGGATGAATTATAGAACCATGGAATCATTAAAGCTGGAAAAGACCCCTAGGATCACCACGTCCAACCCCACCCCACCATGCCCACTGACCAGAGGCACATCCCCACAGCTCCAGAACACCCCCAGGGATGATGAGCCCCCGCTCCCTGGGCAGCTGTGCCAGTGCCTGATCACTCCTCTTGTGAATAAATGTTTCCTAACACCCACCCTGCCCCTCCCCTGGCACAACGTGAGGCCGTCACCTCTCATCCTATCGCTGTCACCTGGGCACAGATGACCTTCTCTCTCTCCAATCTCCTTTCAGGAGTTGTAGGGAGCAGTGAGGTCTCCCCTGAGCCACCTCTTCTGCACACTGACCCATCCCAGCTCCCCCAGCCGCTGCCCACAGGGCTGTGCTCAGACCCTGCACAGCTCCGTTGCCCTTCTCTGGACGTGCTCCAGGGCCTCCATGTCTTTCTGGTAGAGGGGGGCCCAGAACTGAGCACAGCACTTTAGGTGAAGTTTTGTAGCCCTTTTCATTCTGTTAACCCATGAGACTGACTGCTGATATCTGCCTGCTGCCACAAGGAATGAACCCTGCCCTTCTGGTTTAAAACATTTCTCCTAATAAATAGTTCTTTAGCTGTGAATATACGGATGCACTGTTGTATCATCCTGTGATTTTGCATTTTCCCCACTGACTCCTCTGCCTGACATGATAATAAGCAATGTGTTAAGCCAGAGAAAAGCAATTTTCTCCTGAGGTTAATTTCTTTGGATTGCCCACCTGAAGTGGGGAGCTGCATATAAATTGTAATTTGTACTGAAGTGGAGGAGATGGAGTTAGTTTTTGGCATCGCTGACGCGGCGCAGATCCTTGCTGGCACACGGGGTGGTTTGCTCTGCCTCCTTAGCAGCCATCTTTGGAAGAAAACTGCACGAGGCCGCCTGCTGGCTGCCCAGACACACGTGGCCCCGGTGCTCTGTTGCTGCCATCGGCCGCTCAGTGCCGCACTGGTGCTGTCCTGGGCAAGAGGTGCTCAGTGCTGGGCCCCATCCGGCCCCTTACGGCCCCAGGCCTCCTCCTGTGCTGTGCTGGGAGCCGGGAGTTTTGCTCACCTTCAGCACTGCTCTGAGCTCCACAAGGAGAGACAAACTGGATTCTAATGTGTTGCGATTAAAATGGAAGACTCCTAATTAATGATGGGTCTTGCTGCAGAACGCATAAGTAATGCTGTTGTATGAGATAACAGGGTGTGTCTGAGGGGCTCCACATCCAACAATTACACACCAATTTCCTCAAAACATGGGCAGCCCTGGTGTCCCAAAAGCCACACTCACCCTCATAGAGACCCTCTCTTGAAAGAGAAATGGAAATGCCTTGGTTGGCGGCAACGCTTCATCCCACCAAGAGAAGTGCCAGTGGCCATGGGACACACTGCCCTGTTGCTCTGGGCAGGGGAAGAGCCTCTCCCTTCTCACCACTGACCTCAGCGAGGCCTACATTTAAATACAATGGGTTTTGGTGGGGTAACATTGATGCTTCACTGCAACTGTTGAGGTCCATCCAGAGACAGAAACCCACAACAGCTGGACTCAGTGATCCTGGCAGGTCTCTTCCAACCTGGGATGTTCACAGAATCATAGAATCGTTTGAGTTGGAAAGGACTTTAAAGGCCATCTCGTCCAACCCTGCTGCAATGAACAGGGATATCTACAGCTCCATCAGGCTGCTCAGAGCCTGGTCCAGCCAGGACCAATTATCATATTCTACGACAACTCTATGATAACAACACCTGCACGCCGCCCGGACCCCAGCGGCACACGATCTTATTGCACTGGAAAAAGCATCCAAATTCAGCACTTCAACCAACCAAAAGTGGAGACCGCTGCACTTGGGAAGGTGTGAAAGTCACCAGAAGGGAGCACGAAGTTCAACCCAGCACCAAAGGCATCACTAACACAGCCCAGGGGCTGCTTGCACGGGGGCACACACAGCACACACGCTTTGTGCAATTGCACTTGTTTCTCTTGCTCTGAAAAGCGAATGCAGGTATCAATTATTTAAAATTCTGGGCTGTCAAAATCTATGGGAATAAACAAACCCGAGCAGGCAAACACCACTCACGTATACCAAATATTTCTCCTCTTCAGTGTGCCTCTCCGGAAAAGCCTGATCGTGTATCTAAAATAATTAGATTCTGTTCAGTAATCAAACTCAATCATACGGATTCCCTGTGAACTGCTTTTATACGGCCATGAGGAATGGGTGCCGCTCTCTGCGTATTTGCATATTTTTCCATAAACCTAAAACCAATCAATTCTGAAGAGTTATGATAATATAAAGAATCTGAGGCAATTACATGTCTTTTAAGGAGAGATTCGGAGTGCGTTTCACTGACGGCCTGCGTGCAGCAGGGCAGACAAAACTTCCTAATGCCTGCGGTGCGGCCCTGGGACGGGACAGGAGTGCAGGCACGAAGAGATGGCCCCTGGGCATCCCCATTTCGGATTGATGCCTTACAGTGTTTATTAAAGATTTGTTCAAAGAAACATTTTTGCCTATTGATGGCAGCTGTGCCAGCAACGGATGGAGCAGCAATCTGGGTGTATGGAAGACCCATACCACCAACTGATGGGCAAGGGGAAAGGAGCATGCTTCTGCTGGTGCTTCTCCGTGCCCTGTGTGTTCACAAGAGCAAACTCTATTTATTGCAGATCATCAGAGAAGTAATTCAGCTCATACACAAACTGAGTCAGAGCGCGTTGGGTTTGTTTGCTCCCACCAAGAAGCCATTGGCTCTGTCTCTGTGCAGTGACTTCATGCCCGGCCTCACTGCATCCAGAGGAGCGGGAGGAGCCGTGCCCTCATCCCCTGCTGCGTGGGGACATGGCTCCCCAGCCCTGTGAGCAGTGCAGCACCAAGAACCACTCTGAAAAAGATCATCAAAGTCTTGCAGCAAGGAGTTCCTCCTTACTCCTTTAAATAACGCCTTCGCTGAGATCATCACCAACATTTAGAACGAAACTGCACCCAGCCTCGTGCAACAATTAAATACAGCCATCACTTCTCCATCCACAGCGTGTGTGCACAGCACGCCTCATCTCAAGGACCTAAATATACCCAAGGAATGCACTCATTAGGGCAAAAACAGGTGGAGAAGGAAGATATCGGCAGTGCGCTGACAGGCAGGGAAGAGTGTTTGCTCAGAGTATATTGGAGACCCGGATTCAGAGGAGGTCGCGCTTGTGAAAATATTACCCCTGTAAGACTGCACTGGGCTGCGTGGGAGAAGAGCCACACAACAGGGACAGCGCTGCGGGCTGACCGACCTGCAGCATGCAGCACCCCCAGCGTGGCCCCGCTGCCCACGGCCGCCCCTTGCCCAGCTCCCACGTTACCAAGCTGCTGCGGGCACGGCCACCTCGGGGGGTGCTTTAATGAAACGTAACCCCAGAAAATTCACAGAATCGTTATGATTGGAAAAGACCCCTAGGATCCCCACGTCCAACCCCAACCCATGCCCACTGCCCACGTCCTCTGTGCCACATCCCCACGGCTCTGGGACACCCCCAGGGATGGTGCCCCCCCACTCCCTGGGCAGCTGTGCCACTGCCTGACTGCTCTTTGGAAAGGGATTGTTCCTCATAGCCACCTGACTCTCCCCTGGCACAACGTGAGGCCATCAAAGCCATCACCTCTCATCCTGTAACAGTCAGCTGGGAGCAGAGTCTGACCCCCACCATGCTCCAACCTCCTTTCAGGAGCCGTAGGGAGCTATGAGGTCTCCCCTGAGCCTCCTCTGCTCCAGTCTACGGAGGCTGATGTCCCTGGGACAAACCGGTACTGCTGGCACAGGGCGAGGGACCTCTGGCACAGCACTGGGCGTGCCAGGCCCCAGACCTGCAGCAGATGGGCAATTGCCATCCCTGTGAAAGATGGAGCAACGCGCCCCGCATGCTCGGCGTTTGTTTCCCGGCTGGAATACATTTTGCAAATATTTCTAGTGTCCTCTCGTCTTGAAATGAGTAATGGGGGAAAGTAACTTTGGAAATGACATTGCAATGTAATCATCCATATTGTGTATTGTGGTTAAAATTGATTAAAATAATATTGAAGCTCCCCCAAGGGATTATGCAATTATAAGTCAAGTCCCAAATGGAAAAGGTTTTTGAGAACTTGGCAGATGTCTTAATGAAAATGAAGCATTATAGTAATATATTAGTGCTATTTGTATATTATTGACAGCGAGATCACTAAACTGTATAAATTACTGTCCAGAAGAATGGCTGAATTGTTTTCCTTTCAGGAAATTTTTAATCAAATATAATTTCAGAAAAATAATTGTTTAATTTCGGCCTCAGCTTTTGATCCGCATATTGATGGATCAATTATTAAGCTGAGTTTTAGCTACTCATTTGCTTTGAAAGTTGACAGTTTAAATATTTGATTTTGCACCCGTTTTGTTTTATTACCAAATAAATTCTGGCTAATGCCATACACTATTACTTGTAGCCTTGTAACGACACGCAGGAGGAGGCTCACAACTTTTCCTTGCCGTGACAAAGCCGCTCTCCTGGCACTTCCAGGGAGGGCATCGCAGAGATGAAGTTGGCAGTAAGGCACACTGAACCCACCAGGGGAGGAATAATGCACACCGAACCCCCCCGGGAAGCAGTAACACACACCAAACCCACCGGGGAAGCAATCATGGACACCAAATGCCCTGGGAAGCAATAACGCACGCTGAACCCCTCAGGGAAGGAATAACACACACCAATCCCCCCTGGGAAGCAATAACGCACGCTGAACCCCTCAGGGAAGGAATAACGCACACCAATCCCCCCTGGGAAGCAATAATGCACACCAAACCCACCGGGAAGAAACAAAGCACACCAAAACCTCTCGGGGAAGCAATCATGCACACCAAACCCCCCCAGGGATGAAATAATGAACAACAAGCCCACTGAGGAAGCAATAACACACATGAAACCCCCCGGGAAGCAATGAGCCCGACCAAACCCCCCCAGGAAGCAGGACCTCACCCCTCCTTCAGGGAGCTTTGCAGCCCTGCAGCCCGCCTCAGGCATTCACTGGAGGGGGATCTGGGTGCTGTTGTGCTTTTTCCCTGTACGAACAAACCCGATACAAAAATAAGTAAATGCAGTAAATTTACATGAGTGGCGTTATTGCTACAGAGGAATTCCTGTTTCGGCAGGTCAGAAATCCACCACTTGCCTGCAACCACCCAGTATTTCTGTCAGCAATTTTAAAAGCACACTCTTTCTTAATACATTTTTTAAACAGATACCGGTTTTTATGAAGCAGTACATGAGTTGCTGATGGATAAATCACCCAAGCATGGTTAAAGAGACCCTAATCTCCAGATGGTACCAAAGCCTTTTAATTGTATCCTCTGACCTCCTCTCACCTGAGCCCGCATTAAAATCATAACACAGTTCAAGTGTAAAAATGATATAGTGTTTATTCGCCCTGTTTATTGGGGGGCAAACACACAGTTAAATTCCTGTGTCGAAAATGAGTGCAGTGGTTGGAAAAGGTTGAGTCGGAGCGAGGCGGCTCTCAGCATTCCATTCGCCCTCTTTCATTCAGATGGCCAGAGTGCTGCAGCTCCACGTCTTTGAAAGAATGAGGGATGTGGGAAGGAGAGAGATGGGCTGTGGGCAGCACTGCTCTGCAGCAGCCCTGGCTGGGAGGGAAGGGGCCGACCCGTTTTGTTCCTGACCTGCAGGACGCACGAGGAGAAAGCACCGCCTGCATGGCAACCCAGTGCCAAACCCAGCAGCACCGCAGAGCCCGGCCTGAGCTGCTGCCGACCAAGGGCTGCTCAGGGCAGCGGCCAGGCTTTGCAGGCTCCTGACTACGGCAGTAATTAATTACCCGTCACTTTCCAGGCCTATAAACACTAACAAAATTCCACAAGGAAAGCAACTATTAACTTTGCATCAACATAAGGAGCAAAGTGCTTCTTGGTGGCACCACTCAGGGCACAGGGCAGGAGGGAGAAGTGGACAAACATGCAGAGGAGGCCAACCTGAATTATTGTGGATGTATTTACAGAGCCGAGTTAGCAGTTTTACTGCAGATATACCAGATTATGGAGAGAATTGAATAATTTATCCAGCAATTTTCACATAAGCAATATTATTAAAAATGAAGACATGAAAAAAGAGGTTAGTTATAGAGGGGAATATATATAGGCCATGAATAAATGCATTAGGCAGTGAGAATAGTGAATGTTTTAGTAGGTTTAGACTAGATTAAAAAAAACTGTATTTGATTTCAAAGAAGTCCTAAAATATCTGCTCGGAAATAAAGCACAGCAGCCATCGGGCTGCGGTGCTCAGCAACATGCACAGCAGTGTGTGCTGCAAGGGCCCCATCCCAGCATCCCAGGCCCCATCCTGGCTGCAGCAGGAGCAGAGCAGAGCAGGACAAGGCAGCCCGAAGGCACTGCAGGGACCTGCATGGCACAGCCATTCCTGCCCCCAGGCCTCGCGGGGCAGCGGGGAGGAGATTTGGCCCAGCAAGGAGGTTATCTAAATGGCAGGAGAAGTCCACGGAGCAGACACAGAAGTGCTTGTCTCTGTTTTCTATTGAGTTCTGGGTTATCTCTTGTCCTTCTGGTTATCTTTCCTCCCCCTCTCGCACTTTGGCAGGGAGGCCGCATACTGATGAGGCAGAAGCTGGTGAAGTCCCAAACATTCCCAGGCAGCAGTTTGGGAACAAGGGGCTGTTCCAAAGCTGAGCCCACAGGATTTCTTCCCGGGCACACAGCTCGGGGATCCACCGCCCCACAGCCCAGTGCCTGGCATCTGCCAATACACCTGGGCGACCCTGTCCTAAACACAGCTGAACTGAACGAGGAGAACGAGTGCATGCATGTGCCAAAATGGGCCCTCCCTTTTTGTTCTTTGTTTTCAGAGGTAGCAACCCCAAAGCTCTTTCAGATACTCAGATAGCTGCAATTCGCTAATAAAATTGTCAGGGAAAATCTGAAAGCACGGACACGATTTTGGAAGCTCACACCACTTGGGCTCCCCTGCTTGTGTTTGCCTGCTGCTTTCAAGCTGTTTACCCTCCATCCCCTTATGCTGCTGGGACAGGATCTGCTGCCGCACCCTGCCATAAGCCCCCTGTTGGCAGCAGAGGCGCCCTCTCCTTCTGCAGGCACGCAGCCACAAGAGCAACACCAGTGAAACCCTGAGCACTCCCCAGCATCCTGCAGGACGTGTGTGACACGGAGCGCAGCACAAGGCAGCACACCCCAGCCTGGATGGGCTGCTGGCAGACCTGGGGCTCAGCGTGAAGAATTACAGCAAGTCGCTCTTCTGAGCCAGTAAATGGCACTTGCACACACCACAGGTTTTTTCCTTCTTGCCATTCACGAGGCATTCAGAAATGTTGTCTCGTTGTGGTTTCCTCATTCTTAATTTTAAGCAAAAAATAGAAGTGCTCGGCTAAACTGGGAGCCCCAGCACTGCAAGCTGATTTTGAACCAAACTGAGAACGTGAGACCAAGCTGTGCTTCCTCCCAGAACTGATGCTGGACCATGGCTGCTGCAGTACCCAGGGCACTGGACTCATTGGACTCGTGTTGATGGAGCTGGTGGTTGCCAGGGGTTACACTGTGGCATCATGCCATCGCATCGCATCCTCGTGCCATGCCCGGCCAACCCCTCCCATTCTAGCCCATCTAGTTCCATGCCATGCCAACCATGCTCAGCCCCATCTGGCCCCTTGCAGCCCCAAGGGGAGGGGACAGCCAGCTGCCCAGAGCACACCGTGCACCTTTCAGTTACAGGCAAGGAGTGAGTTTAGTTTTCAAACACTGAAATTTAGGAAACAGAAATCAAAACACCTCATCATTAACAGTGACAAAAACGTACACAGCAGCAGCGCGCACCCCTTGCCATTCACAAAACGTATGCTAATTGGAGGTAAACACCATCTATCCTTGACGAGACTCACGAAGTCAGACGTGCCATACAGAAGCACAAAGTGCTCCAGCAGCCAGCCGGGCTGGCAGGCAGCACCCAGCCCGCAGAGCTGCGGCCCCTGGGCAGGTGTGGCAGCCTGGCACTGCCCCGCCACCCGGCCCACGCAGCACCCACCCCACCGCCACCTCCTGGGTTCCAGCCTGCTTTGCAGGGCCACAGCGGGTGGAAGCAGCCAAGTTAGCAGAACGGCTCTCGTTCCTCACTATCTCGATAGCAGAGCTGTGCACCAAACCTACCGCCGCCAATCCCGGCCTCGCATGGTGACTTTTTGGTCTAATGGCACTCTTGCTCGGTGCTGCTTCTTCACATCTGGTCGCCAAAGAGTCACTCTGTCACCCTGCAGCCTGCTAATGAGATCCCCCATTTAATTAATACCATAAGAATTTTAATTCTGACTGAATCAATTTAACGTGATGTGATTTTGTCAGCTCTATTCCCCAAGTAAAAAGTGAGCCTGATGCTTATTACATACATCATTTCACGGGCTCTGCATTCCCTGCTGACTTAAACAAATTCTAATTAAGACTAATTAAAGCATCATTTATGAAAGCGCTTGTGATAGCTATGCAAACATTCTGGGTGGGTATGCTTTGCATAATAATTATCCTAGTTAATATTAAGGCTCGGTCCTTGGCAATTAGGTCTTTGAAACAGAGTTATTCTGAATTTAGCCTTTTTCACTGTTAGCAATTAATAACCAAAAAATAATGTGCTAAATTTATGTAGTGGTTGTGCTAACCAAACACATTCAGGAGCGGTAGCATTGTTCGTGTTTTTAAGCCCAGTGTAATTTTTAAGCAGGTGACAGTTATCAGAACAGAGCCCAACTCCTGCAGCAGGCGATGCCAAAATGCACCCAGCACCGTGCTGTGGCCGGACACCGCCTCCTCCCCCCCAGGCTCTGCTCACCGAGCAGGAGTTGGCAGTTTGCACACATTTTAGAGCAAAGTAAGAATCAGTTCTGCTTGGTTCCCTGTTAAATTTTTAAGTCAAAGTTGAGAGATTTTTGGATCCCTGCTGCAGATCGCGGAGTTGCACGGCAGAGGCCGTTCAGCGTGGGACAGATGGAATGCTGCACGATTGGTGCTGGGGCTCACTCCGACCAAAGCAGCACTTCCACACTGCTCCTTGGTTGCGCCCAACCAAACTGCTTTCAGCCCTCGGAAGGGGCAGAGCGGCGCTCCCTGAGGACACAACGGTACCTCCAGGCAGGATGGCACAGCATCAAGCGCACACCAAATACACCACTTCTATCAGCTCTAAAAAAAAGGTATGTAACAGAAAGTGGGCAGAGGGTGTGTTGTGGGCTCTGCTCCATAAACAACCCCCCAGTGACAAAACAGAGCAGCTGTGAACCCAGGAGGCTGCTGCAGGCCACGACTCAAAGCACGCACTGAGGAAAGGCTGCAGGACCCGAGGCAACAAAAAATAAAGAGTGGAAGAAATCTCTTACACACACTGCATCTTGAGCATCTCACATCAGAAAAGCATGAGTCAGTGGATGTGAGCAGCAAGCTGTCATTTTCCACCAAGACCCTGAGCACCGGGGCCATCTTCCTGTGGCCAGCGGATACATCAAGAGCCACATACTGCTGCCAGCAAGTTGCCTGTCTGCTGAATGACAGCAAAGCTCCCGCTGGCCTGCAGCTTTAGCCATGACCATGCTGGTGACCTGTAGGACGCCCAGCTGACTTCCAATGGGATAACTTTACAAGCACTGTGGCTGGCCATCCGTCGGCCTGGCATCCCCAGGATACGAAGCAGGCTGTGTGGAGCGGCCTCCTGTCTCACCCCTACTTCCTGCTGACTTTCTCCCAGTGGTGACTGTCACAAGGCTTGAGGACAGCCTTGCACAGCTTGCCGTGGGCTGGGCAGGGAGCAAGGTGGGAGCAAACGCAACGGTGAAGGGCACAGGCAGGGCGACCCGAGTATGAACACACACCGCATAAACAGCAATATATCCGTTCATGTTAATTTTGTCTGGTTAATTTTTAACAGCTTTTTGCTATATTAGCTTTTGAGGTTGTACTCTCTGACTTCACAGCATTATTGGATTGACAGGCAGCTGGTGCAATAATAAAGGCGGTATTCCCAGACCTGCCGAGGGCTCAGGGAGGGATGAGGACGAGGCGGATCTCAGCACTTAGCGCACCGCTCCTCGCTGCACATGCAGATGGCATGGCGGTCCCAGATTTCATTTGAGTTAATCTAATCCCTCCACTGCTCCCACTAGAAAGAAGGGCATTAGCAGCCATATGTCAACCAGATTTGTCAGATTATTCATTACAATTAATTGCTGTTCTCACTTAAGGCCTTTAAGGCTGTGAATTGCTCTGAATTCTATTGCAAACACAAAATTATGAGTAAAAGACTTTAGCCCTGTCATTCAAATTTCACGCTGACCTTTATCAGCTTTTGGCTTTTCCATGGGTGCTGGGCTGAAAGCTTTCTAATTGGTGCCGCGTTTCTTCCTCCCCACAGGTGAGCTGTCGGCTGGGGCACGCAGTGCAATGGCAAGGCATGGGTAGGAACTCTGTGGTCCCAGCAGATGGATCCAATTGCCAAATGCAAGAGAACGAGCCAGGTGTTGTAATGACCCCTCACAGTAATTAAACCTCTAAATACTAGAGCTTTTTAAAGCATTCTCTGTCCTGGAAGGACTTTTGGGGAGTGCGGTACCTCTCCTGTCGGATGGGTGAACTAAGCCACGCCTCTCCAGCTGAACATGCCCTTCTCACTCTCCTCCAAGCAAAGCACTACCCAACTATGGGGGTGTGCTGCCTGCAGGCTAACTTATAAAAGTTAGCAGCTGCAGGGCACAGCTGAAGCCGTGGAGCAGGCAACGAGCTGCGATGGGTGGGGTCAGAGTGGGTGCAATCACAGCTGCCCTAATTAACTGATTTTCCCAATGCTCTGTTACAAGTCACCCTTTGCACTGCCAGCACCACCCTTGTGCTTGTGACAGCTTGTGAGATGGTTTTGGACCCCATGCCTGCTCTCAGATGATGTACATACCTACTTACATACATATATACACACACATACACTTATACGGACAGAGGTAAGTGCCTGTGCACATGCCTATAAGCTTGTATGTGCAGTATCTATTAATGAATGATTAGTGAATAGAGCATCTCATGGTCTGCCAGTGCCTTGAATTCCAATCAAATCCTGACTGAAGTGTTTGGACTCGTGGTCTGCAACCCCACATCCCGATGCCAACTTGCACGATGCCTGCTTGCAGCGAGCCTTGCTCAGGCACAGAGAGCGTCCCTGCGTGCCCCTGGCAGGCGACTGCGGGCAATGCCCGGCGTGGGGTGGGGGGAGAGGTGGCAGAAAATCTCATATACCCACCGTGGTGTATAAACAGGCTAAATCCCCATACATTTTAAAACTTCAGCAGTCTAAAGGTTAAAGCCTGTCAGCTGGATTTCACAAATTCCAGGAAGGAATGGAGAAGTCACGCCAACTCTTCATTGTATACCAGTGATCAAACATCTCCTCATTACACTTCAATATTGTTGCCTCTAAAGGTCACCATTGCTGAACATAATCACACAAAATCAAAACTGCAAACTTTATATATCATGGAGGTAGTAAATAGCTCGGAGGTTTATTTTCTGGTGCCTGAACAACACTCCGAGCCCATTTATAAATTCCTGGGTGCCGCGGCACGAACCAAACACTTTCACAGCGACTAACAAAAGCTCCAATTAAATCAATTTCCTGTAAAAAATATTCAAAATAATTTATTAGGTCAGTGCCAACTGGTCTAATCAAGCAATTGTTCCTTGCTAACTTTAATTTGCATAATTAAAAAAAAAATTTTGATTATTTAAAAGAGAAAAAAAAAAGCTGATTTTTAACCAAACAATTTCCAGGCCAGGTTCCTCGGGTTGCTTTCTGCAGGGGACCCCAGGACTGATCAGGAGGTTCCTAGGGCTCGCTATAAATCACGCAGTGCTCCGTTATTTTCCTATTCACTGGTTTTGCTTACTCCATTTAGCTGCCTGCCACCCCCAGGCAGTGTGGCCAAGCCAGTCTCTGGCTGGCAGCTACAGGCGGGCTGGGGAGGATGGCAATACTCACAGAGGGAAATATTTGGGAGCTGGCGATCCCCGTTTGCTCGTGGCCCCAAAGTGCTCTGCTCAGCGCTCCATGAGGACATGGGATGCAATCCCTGCTCGCATGGTGCAGAGCTGTACCTCAACTTCCAGCAAACTTGTGCCCGCTGAAGGGCAAGCCAAATAATTCAGCCCTGGCACTGCCACTTGTCCCATCTAAGGTCAAGGGGAATGGGAAAATCTTCGTGGAAAAGAGTTGATGATATGGACAGAGAAATGAGCAGTTCTGTCGAAAGATGGGTTCATGGAAGAAGGAAAATTTCCAACAGCCAAAATTATTTGCAAGCCAGTTGTTAAGTTTAGCCAAAGGCAAATACAAAAAAGGAGAAAATAGAAAAAGATTTCAGCTATAGGACTAATGTACTTTTTAACGGACCATGTAACTTGAAAGACTTTTTCTTGGTCAAATGGGCCATTCAGCCATTCCAAAACAGCATTTTGTGTCACTGACAAAAAAGGAAGGCTTTTCATGCTGGTCCAAGCAGGACTGACTTTATGCCAGCCTCTCGGTTCAGCCCGGGCACCAGAAAAACCACGCTGCTGCCAGAAAGCTGCTTCCCAATTCCGAGGCCATGGGGCCCCTGCCAGGGCCACAGCACCGCGGGGCCTGTCCTGCTTTAGCATGCACAGAGCTCCCCCCATGCCTGCACTGCTGCTGTGCTGAGACCCACACATAAGGGCCAGGCTCCCGGCACAGCTGCCCGGCTGCTCCTCAGCTCTGACAGGGGGGACTCCAGACCCGCTCCCAGAGCCCACGAAGTACATGTGTACAAGCTGATTCTTGGCGGTTTGTTTTAATCAAAGCAGAATGTCTGATCTTTTTTTTCTAAATCTGGAGGGCGTCCTTCCTGTTTCTTTATGAAGAAATGCTGCACAAGTACTAAATAAGCATAAGAATTGACATCTATCTGCCACCTGCTGTATTTCTTGCCTTGCAAAGTAAAGACTCAAAGGAGATGAAAAGCTCCATTAATAAGATTATCACCATTCTTTCTGATATCTAAATCTGTGCCACCAGCCCTTCCTTCGCTGAGCAGCAGATTGCAATCATTGCTGAATCCCAGGTTTTTGCTTCTGTGCATAGAAATGCAGCCAGTGCTGTATCACTGGGCGTCTTCCAAACAGCAAGGGCATATCATTAGCATATTAGTGACAGTAGCAAAAATACTTCAAAATAAAACCTCAGCATCGGGTCAGCTCGCTTGCCAAGGGCTCATTCTCACCTCATGTACCTAATGAGCCCTTGGCATTACAAGAAAGCCAAGTGCAAAGTTTTGCAGGCACTGCGGGATGCTACTCGCTAATTCCACGTACTCCCTATTTATCCCCTACCCCATCTCTGTGCTGTGGGCATTGCCTAGGGGCATCCTGGCTGTGCCAGTGCTGAGGTGGGGACTGGGGAGCGCCGGGCAGTAGCCGTGGCTCCATGTCTGCCAATGGAGCTGCTTGCACAGGGGTTTTCCCACACTCAGCTTTGAGTGCTGTTGCTCCTCTGCTTCTAATTTATGCACACATTGAGTTTGCCTAACGTGTACAGCAAAATACATTTTACTGGCATCCTACTCAGTCCAGAACTGTTCCCACTCTTTTGTGCATCACTTATTTACAGAAAAGCTTTACAAATCCTCGTGTTTCAGTACGCTCAGTGTTTCTCTGCAGGCCCAGGGCACAGGCAGCCTTGTGCCTAGCAGCTCCCCATGCCAGCGGGCCGGGTGCTGGGTGCCACCCAGGCCTCTTCTCTGAGGCACCCGCAGTGACTGTGGCTCAGCTCACTGTGACCAGCAGTGACAGCAGCCCCCATTTACCTGAGCTGCTCCCTGGCTGCCCCCACGATGCCCTGCCTGCTGCACCTGCTCACAGGTGCCAGAACTGGGGCCAGTGAGGCCAGGGAGCAGCTCAGAGCCTCGTCATGCCCTCCATGCTCACTGTCCTCTTTGCCTCCCACACCCTTTCCCACGAATAACCCCGCAGAGCAGTTCAGCAGCAGCAGAGGTTAAACAAACATCAAAACATGCAGAACACCAGGTGCTGTGCAGCATGCTCTGTGTGCAGGGCAGAAAACACACTGTAAGGTTGGGCCTGCCTGTGCGAGGCCTGCTGGCCTACACGTGGCCTAATGGAGGGTCACGTCTGCCCACACAAGGCCTGCCAGGGGGCCAAGCCAGCCTGCACATGGCCTGCTGAAGGGCCATGTCTACCCACACCAGGACTAGCACAGGGCCATGTCTACCTACACCAGACTAGCAGAGGGTGAGGCCTGCCTGCACACAGCCTGCTGGAGGGCCAGTGCTGCCTCAGGAGGGCTGTGGAGCAGCCAGGCCTGTGGGCAGGGAAGCTCCAGAGGACAAAACGCGCAGGGATAAATGGCCTCATTGAGAGCAGCACTCAGAAACAGCATTGACGTGGGGCTCAGGCGGCCGTTCAACTGCTGCGAGCAGGGCGTCCTGCTGAGTTCAAAAGATGGCCTTGTCTGCCCTGGAACATGGCCCCCAGACACTGCCGGCATTGAAGACCGCTCAGAGACACACAGCCCTTCGCCTCCCCTCTTCCCCTGGAAACTCCCTGATATAATCCATCTTTTCAGGAGCAGCAGCGAAGACGATGCTCAGGCTGGTCCCCTTGCCAGGCTGCACGTCCCTGCCCCGCAGCACAGCCGCTGCCCTGTGCAGAGCGCTTTGGGTGGAGGTTACCATGGCACAGATGCTCTTCCAGGTGGAAAAATAGAGATTTCCCTAAAAGCTAGGGGGTGACGAGATTTCCCAAAATGCTATCTCATTTGTGCTGAGATTTTTGCAAATGGACTCCACCTTTTCCTGGGAAACCCCCATGATAATTAATGTGATCAATACGCAGACATTTTGGAGAGGTTTTGTTATGCTAGTGCTATATGGCTAGGTGCTTTGCACAACCTGATTTTGCTGCTTTTTACTACAACAAAAGAACCAGTTTCCTATGAATAAATCTGTGGCAAGACCACACACAATTATTAGGCTTAATACCAATTGTCCCTCATTAATGTTTCAGAGCAGTGATTAGCATTTTGAGGCAAACAAGGTGTACTTAGTTAGTGGGACGCGACCCAGCTGTCATTACATTATATCTATGATTAATGATCTTCAGAGGCAGAGAGCTTGATGTTTGGGCACTAATAAGAACTCAGAGGGAGGGGACGGCCCTAGGGCAGCATCCAGCTTGGGAAGATCCCGGGGACTGCAGCACAAGCCAATGAAGGCTTGCACAAAGTGAGGTGGCTGAAGTGGGTCAGGACATTTCCTTAAGCCCACATGTATAGCGTGACCCCAGAGCAACAGCCATGGCACAGCACAGTGCAGATGTGTCCCACACTGACCACTGCTGTGATATGATGTAGATTACCAAGGTCTTTGCCTCCAAGGATCGTTGGCAATGCTGTTCAGCCTCCTCCAGGTGGCCAGCCTGGTCTCATCAGTGTGTTACAGGCACAGCAGGACTGACTCCATGTCCCCAGGACAGAAGCCTCACTTCTCCCCTTTTTGTATTTCTACGCATACATTCAGACAGAACACCTGGGGAAACGAGTGCTGCTGTGCACACCTTGGTGTCACAGCACCATAGCACCACAGAACAGTGCAAGCTGGAAAGGATCTCGAAGATCACCAGGTCCCACCTCTCATAGGAAAAGGGAGCCTGGGTGGGATTACCCAGTTACCAGCCCAGGCATGTCCTGAAAACCCCCAGGGATGGGGACTCACCACGTCCCTGAGGAGGCTGTGCCAGTGGCTGCTCTCACTGCAAAATATTTCTTGGTGGGCAAGTTCTCAGAGCCCAGTTCCTCATGAAATCACATCATTTACACAAAACCTTATAACTTACTCAGTCATGTAGGATTATGCTTAAGAGCAGTTGAGGATACACGGCACAGAAGGTCATTTTGTAACTGAGGAACGTGTAAACAGTGGAGACCAGGAGTCAGTGTCACGAACAGACGCGGCCAACGGGCTCCTTACAAATGTTTAATATTTAGAGGAAGAAATGTTATTTTTGCTGCCAAATTTTAATTTAATTAGGGATTGTTTGGGTTTTGTTCTTTTTAATGCGGTTTGTTTGTTATGTTCATTGAGAAGCATCATTGCCATGGTAACTGACAGACACGTGCAGGGCAGCGTGCACACTTCTACGTGGCATGCCGGGCGCTGCGTGATCCACAGCCATGCAGCAATATGGCAGGGGAGGAGATGGGGAGATCTCTAACGAGAGCATTAAAAGCCTCGCAACAAATCAGGAGATGTTGTTTGTCTGTACTAACAAGAACGCTTCCTTGGTATTCCCCAGCTTTTTCTCAGCAGTCCTACTTGAGCGTTAAAAGAACAGAGGCAAAATGAAATGAAGCTGTGGGAAGAATGCAGAGTTTACCATTTGATTTTGATTTGAGATATTTTCGTGGCAAACCCAGATTTTTTGGTTTTTTTCTAGCTGGGCAGCTTTTGCAGACACTTTGCAATACAATCAAGATGCAACATTTGGCAAAGAAATGTTCAACAACGTGTGCCCAGTGAATTTGCAATGGGAAAACAAGCTGAAAAATGCTGTTTTTTCCTCTTTCTGTTGGTTTTGTGCAAGAGAACATTATGTGCACTACGAAAACACCAGCGTTTAAATAGCTTACCAGAAAAAGGAGGAGGATATTGCACAGACCCATGGCCAGATGGGGAGCAGTGTGCTGCGCTGCCAGCAGAGCTCTGGTATGAGGACAGAAGGGACCCAGCATGGCCACAGGAGGTGGCACAGACATGGAGATGGTGCAGCTGCACACTGCCAGGGGTCCTGCTGGGGCTGAAAGTTTGCTGTGTGCACAGTCCTGCAAGGCTGAGGACCGCACAAGACCCTGGAACATGGTGGAAACCTCCAGGGCCACTGGTCTGGGCCACCTCTGGGGACACCTCCAGCAGAGGCCCCAGGTGTTTGCAGACCAGGAAAGCTGGTATCTGCAGCCGCAGCCATGGGAGCCGATGGCAGCAGCAAGGGGTGACAAACGGGCCGGTGGTGGCACCGGAGCAGGAACTCCATGGCATGCTCACCCTGCCCCAGCCATCTGAGAGGAGGAGAGGAGGAAATCTGAACATCAGCTCAAGGATGGGGCTTGTTTCTGTCGATTTATCTGGCTTCCAGCTACAAATTAGCATAGTGCTGCCCCGATTTGCTCTCCCTTTGCTTTTAAAAGTATTACAGTTCACAACATCATCCACTGAAACACAATACGATGCTCACAGGGCTCGCCCTTCCTGCCATTGAAGTGAGTGAAAAATGTGCCAGTGACTTCAGTGGATCAAAACCTTAATAACTAATTTATAGCTTATTATATTATTAATATTTGAGTTCTTTCTAACATGTCCTCAGTCACATCAGCTACTTTAGTGCATGCTGCTGTCACTGCTCACCCTGCATGGTGCTGGGATGCCTTCCCGGTTTGCAGCAAAGGAGATGACACTGCAAGCACAGGGCGGGCTCTGGATTGACGTTGGACATCATTCAAGTTGTGCATGCTTCTTTGAAGCCTTACTGCATGGTGCATGGCGCTGGCACAGGCTGCCCAGAGAAGCTGTAGGTGCCCCATCCCTGGAGGTGCACAGGGCCGGGCTGGGTGGGGCCCTGAGCAACCTGATCTGGTGGAGATGTCTGCCCACAGCAGGGGTTGGAGCGGGGGGGGCTGTGAGGTCCCTTCCAACTCAAGCACTCGGTGATCATACTTCTGTCCCATTTTCCTTCCTGGTATCTGTGCCACCACCCCACGTGCCCTGTGCTGCCCTGCCAGGCTCAGAAAGCTGGGCAGCCCCTCAGTGTGGGGCTTTCCCTCTGCCTCCCAGCCCCGCAGTGCAGGGAAGCAAGAGGGAAAAAACCAAAAAGGCAGAAGTGAGCTCATGTGATGTTTATGCTCTGAACACACAGAAGTGCCATTACATTAAACCATAGCACACAGCCTACTTCTTCCTTCCCGGCGGGTGAGCCACCTGCACGTGATGCTAACACGGCTGTGCTTTCCACCAGAGCTCCCAGGGCTCCTCTGAGCACTGACTGTTGACTTCACACCAGGCACCTCCTGGCGTTCCCCCTCCCAGAGGCACAGAACGAGGGGCAGCATCAGGACATGGGCAGCACTCCGTGCTCAGCCCCTCTCACCCGCACCCAGCAGCACGGGGCACGGTGAGATCAGGAGATGAGAACACTGCACACCTTGGACATGGCTCTTATCTATTATTTAAGACTGTCCTCTTCACAGAATTAATTAACATCTCTTTTTTCCTCACCACAGCAGATCTAGTAAGAAATCTGGCATTTTGACAGATGACTATGGATATTTTCCTATGGAGACATAACTTCGGGGACAGAGGTTCTCATTTGTGAATTGCTCAGTAACATTGTACCAAGTGGGCACCCACAAACACGACATTTTCACACATGTTCTTCTATGCACGTCTGAGAAACGAGTTGACAATTGCAAGCTGAAACTATAAGGCGGGTGAGATTTTGTTGCTTTGAGCAGCATCATTGCCTCTTGCCCAAGACGCAGAAGATGCTGCCATGGAAAAACACCCGACGACAGCACTCCCAGGCTGCCCATCAGCGAGTAAAGCTCCCTTCTAGCCTGCGCTCCCAAACGACTTCTCAAGCACACGGCCCTGCCCAGCTGCCCATTGGTGCTTACAGCTGGGCCCAGGCGCACACGGGCTCCTGCTGGCTCTCCGTGGGGATGCAGCAGGACGGAAGCAATTCCTTTTTTTGTTGTGAAGCTGAGCTTCATCCCCAGGCTAAAAGCATCCTTCCTGGGCTGTGCTCCCCGCTCCTGGGCTGGGTGCTCCCAGTGGTGCTGGGTGCACCGGGCTGCGAGGAGCCGGAAGCGGCTCAGCCAGGTGATGCTGTGTGCACAGCCCAAACTCTGAGCGCGTTTCTTTCTCTTGACAAGTAAAGAGAAATTTCACGCAAATATTTTCTTCCATAATGAATTTCAGCTGTCATTTTTTTTTTTGACATCTGGGTGTTCTCACACTGCTGCTAAAAATAAGAAATGCTGCTTTTCTGTGAGGCAGCGTGCTGACATGAGACGTGCATAAAGCAACGCCTCCCTTAACGTGTAGACAGGTCACATACAGAAGGCAGGTGCACACACCACGTATTGGTAAATCAAAGGCGATGCAAAGCAAAGCCAACAAGTGTTAAAATAACAGGGCAGAGACTACGGCATGGTTACATTGCTGAGAGGGTGGAAGCAGCCTCTGGAGTATAATAGGTTTTAAATTGGAGGCCTCTACTTAAAACCCAGAGGAAATAAGAAGGGTCAAAAAGGCAAAAATTGCACAACTGTTATATTACTTTAAAAGACAATCTAATTTCTCCTTCAGAAATTGCCGTGGTTTTTGGAAGATGCCTTTGACAAAAGATGTCACAATTCAGGTCCATTGCTGAATGAAAGAGTGGTGGAGAACATGGAATTTTATTCAACTTAAACGTCTCTGCGAGCGTGCCGCGAAGATGTGGCATTTCATAAAACCCATTCAGTATAAATTGGGGGGGTTGAACTCGGGAATACAAATTGAAATAGGACAGATCCGTTTGAGGCCAGTGCTACGCGCTGCCACCTAAAAATATGCAGAGCAAGGTCCGCACCGAGCCGTGCAAACCCTGCCCGCAGGGGCTGCTGACCTATGCAGTGGAACAGCAAAGCTTCTCCTTCCCTTCGCCCTCAGCCCATTCACACGGGCCTTTCCCCTTTGGTTTGCCAAGAGTGCTGGAAGCATCAGATGTGCAGCAGAAGGAGGAAGGTGTCCCTGCCCACGCGCTGCTGCCGGCACAGAGCTCCGGGCACTGCGGGCGAGCAGCAGCAGCGAAGCCCTGGGAGCACTTCTGCTTTCTGTCTCAGTTCCCCAGCACTGCTGCTCCCGTGATGGCCGCAGGGAAGCTGTGGAGGTGAGTGCGGGTGGGGGAATCAGTGCATAAATGGGGCGTGCATGGGGAAGCACCACCAGCTGCCCACCGCAGAGCCCGGTCACGAGGCAGGGGTGTGCCGGGCAGCGCTGATGGCGGTGCCGTGTTTGTGCAGCATCTTTACCCCATCCAGGACCACAGCCCAACAGGACTCAGCCCAGTTTAACTCAGCACAACATGGCACAACACGACATCACAACCTGACACATCACAGCACAGCCCAACGCAACCCAGCACGCCGTAACACAGCTCAGTGCAGCCCAACCTCTCCCCACACAGCATCCCACCCCATCACAACACGCTTCAGATTTCAGCCTATTATTCCAGAAGCTGAAAAGCCTTAAGAAATCCGGGGAATGACACGAACCAAATCTCCTTAAGTCTCCTCCACACATTTTCCAAGAAGCTCAACTTGCTAAATCTTTCTGCATATTAGGGCAATCGTTTCTAATAAGGCAGTACAGTTTCCACCAGGGCATGTTTAGCCCCAGTCTGACACTAATTTCTGGTTCTCCCATTCTCTCTTTCCAGGTATGGAAGGAGTGGGCCAGATTTTCAAGCAAGCTTAAGCTTTTGCCAATCTCTCCCAGCCAATGCACACGGGCTCGCCATGACAGAGCACGGTTCAGCTCTACTGTGCCAAGGTGTCTGCACATCCTCCCTAGGAAAGTGAAAACTCAATGGCACCAAGTTTCTGTAGAGTGAAACACTACAAACACTTCTTTTACACCAGGAATACGATTTTGTATGTCTTTTTTTCAGTGAGTTCTTCGTTTGTGAGCTTAGCAGGACTGTGCACTGCGCCACGCATCTCAACTGCTTCTCATACATATTTAACAGGACTGAAAAACAATGATTTTCTAACTCAGAAAACAATGTTACAGGAATTAAACAATTGCTAAGTGACCACTGAGCTTTCTCATGAATCCCATCTACTTTATTAAACCGAGACAAGCCAAGATAGCCAATTACAATGCACTAAAATGTACCGTCAGCTGGCTGGGAAATGCTATTATATTTTCAGCTTCCGTGTAGTTCAATGAAAATTAGAGTTAAATGTGTATTTTCAGTGCAATAGGTTATTACTACGAAGTTATTCATACCATTACTTTTTACTGTGGTTCAGTATATAGAAGTTTAAAGGAGCCCTGACAGACAGCAATAAATGAGGGCAGCCCTCAGTGCTGCAGCTGACAGTGGGGTGCCAGGCCAGGCTGGCACAGCCTCCCCAGCTCTTCTCCAGCCGTGTCACTTGCCGAACTGGCACTGACTTTTGCAAACATTACATGTTCTTGTCACCGAGAACTAATTAAGAAATCGGGACCGCTATTGCTGAGCTAATTTTGTTCAGGTTGACTGCATGTTCAAATCTGACTCTAGATGCTCATCTAATGTATATTGTGACCAACTATTTCGGTTGGATTAAGGTAATTACCTAGCTCAACACTTTTCTGATGCATTTTACAGTAATGGAATCCGAAGCTTTTATATGCTTCTCAATCTCTACTTCAGAGGATTGGGAGGGTAAAGCTGTGCTTGAGGACAGAAGAGCCAAAGCCTGCATGAATAACCAGCCCACAGGACAGCTCAGCTCGTGGTTGGATTCCCCAGCTGAGGAGGCAGCGGTCCGAGCGCTCCATTAACAGCTTCATCTTCACAGCCGTGAGAAGGAGCGCAGCACTGGGACGAGAAGTGGTGATGTGCTTCGGATCTCAGGAACGGGGGGCTTGCAGGCAGCACAGAGTGACTCGGGGAGCTTCCTGGATCCAGCATGCCTTTCCATGGCACCCAATCCTCTGTGATCACAGACTCACAGCACCTACACCCAGACCTGTGCAGTGCAGCAGTGAGACAAGCCAGGACACAGCAGCCACCTCTCCTGGGAGAAGGCACACAGAGGGGTGGGCTTTGGCCTTCACACACCGCCCTGACAGCTCTCCTTGAAATAAACCCCATAACTGCTCACCACACTTGAAACGTCCCATCGCTTTGTTTTGCTGAACTGTTTTATTTCCACCTATTTGATGGCTTGCAGAACTGATGTCAGGGCCTGTACTTTTCTCTCACTGGTGCACAACACAGAATACTGCTCAACAATTTGGGAGGGGAAGAAAGATGAGAGTCTACAGGCATCTCACACACTCTGTGAGACCTCCCACGTGAAGGCCTTTGGTCTGTGGAAGAGATAGGGAAGGGCAGCCACCAAACCCTCTGAGCTCCACCGCCAACACATCGCATCAGAAGGTGCCCATAAGGCACCCACACGGCCATTTATGATGGTTCTTTCTGGGATGTGGCCGCTTTCATCTTTGGAAATTGCACTGAGCTTATTCCTCATACGGCACAAATTGGGCAATAACTTTCAGTCCCTACCCATGAACTAGACTTGAGGCAGCCAAGTGGAACCGAAAGGTTCTCCGCAGTCTATTACCAGCGCCCTGACATATCCAGTCTCTAAACAGACTTAGCACGTGAGACACAGGAATGCCAATATTTATTAGGTGCTCACACTTTTCCCGATCGATTTTAGCCACCACCTGAAACACGTGTGCAGCAATGCAAAGCACAGGCAGCCTGAACAGCCCCATTGGCTGCAATTCAGCCTTGCACAGCAGACCTGGATGTGACTGCCCTGTGTCCATCGTCCCCGCTGGCACCGCAGCGCACCCCAACCGCGCCATCCCACTGCACTGGGCTGGGCTGGCAGCGCTCCCAGACTCGTGTGCTGAGGGCTGGGATGCAATCACGGGTGTTCCCAGCCAAAGTTATGTGTCGCCCTCCAGCCTAATCGTAGGAAGGATTGATTACAACATACAGGCCACACAAAGCATGAATTCCACCAGAAATCCAAACACCCGGAACAGAACACGGCCCTTTGGCCATTGCTGCATGATGGGACCACCAGTGACGAGTTAGAAGTGGGGCAGATCATACACTGTTGTTTTGTCTTCACGCAGCCGCTGCCAAGAGGAGGGACATCAAAACACTCACCCTTTTTCTTCTGCTTTTTCCCTTCTGTGACTGGGGGGTGATGCTACGGCTGAGCTCTTTGGTAGAATTTACTCCAGTGATTAAAATAACTGCGCAGAATTAGCACAACTCTAACGCTGTTTTTTATCCTGGGTGGCAGAAAATCATTGCTGCTGGGATCATCTGTAACCCAACACAACGACCTCTGTGAAATACATCCAAAAGTTTTATGGTTTTCCCCTTCATGTTAATGTAGTGTGGCTCAGTTGTTCAATCTGAAAACGAACACATTCCAAAGAAAGTAATACAGCTTGCAACGAGGCACCGTAGGAAATAATTAGGTTGCAAGTTCTGGAGGCTTTAATATGGTTGAAATTATATAACTATCTTCGCATTCCCCGTATGGTCCTATTAAATGCAGCAGGCATTGATGTTGCTAACTGTCAGGAAGCAAAATGAAAAATAGTTTTAATAGCTGCTCTTTGACCTGTTTTATATTTTATGTCAATTATAACAGCATACAACCATGCATAATTATGAAGCATAGACGCATTAAAATGTACACATAATTTGTGTTCTTATGGCAACCACTGCATTGGGATCCAGAAAACAAACTGATGACTTCCTATTGTTCAGTTGTCTTAATATCAAATCTGCCAGAGTTTTGCCTATCGTCTCGCTCTGCATAATTTAAAAACCCACATATCTGGAGGCAAACAAAAATCACCACGGAGCCGTGCATCCCTGTCTGCGCTGAGCCTCACAGCTCACAGCCCACTGCACGAACACAGCCGTGCGCAGGGCGGCCAGGCCCGGGCTCTCCAATGCTCTGCATCCTTCATGGCAGAAGCTATTTTATGGTCCACAGAAAATCTGCAGCAGTGCTTTGACTTCATTTAGCTCTTAAACAGGAGTGCTGCTGGGTTTGGTTTCAGATGGGGAGAGGGGTCCTATTTTGTAGCCAGCTGATAGAGATGAGAACATCACCTCAGACCTAATATGTCTCTATACTGCACAGCATGCTGAGCCAAAATGACACAGCTGAGCTCTGGGTTCAGAGGAGGCTTGTTAAGAAAGCAGTTGTTGCTCAGACCTCATTCCCAACAGAAAACACCCAAAGGTAAAGCAGCAAATGTGGCCCTGTTTGCTGTCCTCCATGGAGATGCTGTGACAGGAGGAACCTGCATCTGCTCCAGCGTGTCCCAGGATGCCACAGCTGCCACAGTGTGAGCGTTTCCACATCCTTGAGGAGGTGAAGGTGATGGGAACACAGCTTTATTTCTCTGCTTTGCCAGGCGTCCCATCCGCCTCAGGGAACACATTTCTTGCCCGAAATTTGCTTTCTATTCCAAGAGTTTCCTTTCTGACAGCAGCACACCCCACCTCTTTGACTTCCTCCCTACCTGCCCTTCTCCCTCCCCGTGCCCCAGGACCTGTGATGAAGTTCACACTTTGTACTTCACAAAGCACGGATTCCTAACGCTCCCGTTCCAGGCGCTGGCAGCATCCCCTGGCTTCTGCTATAAAGGCAAGTTCATGAAGTGTCTTCTGAAGGAAGAGAGAAGCACGAAAATCTGTGAAATCCAGAAAAAAACCATCCGCTGTGACACCAAAGCACGCTGTGTTTAACTGGGATCTCTCACTGAAGTCATCTGTTCATGTCACCATCTGGAGAAGGTTACGGGAGCAGACAGGGCGCTGGGATGATGAGGATGTCCAAGTCCTCCGGAGAGCTCCAGACCCGCGGGACGCCCAGCAGAGGCGCAGAGCAATCCGGGGTGCACCCTGTGCCCTGCAGCCCTGCACAACGCTCAGAGAGCTGAGCACCGAGCACAGCACTGAGCTCAGCCCCGGCCCAGCAGAGCGCAGCGGGCGGCCCCACGTGCCAGCAGTTTGCTGCCAGGACCCAGCAGCACCCAGCGGTTCTGCAGAGCAGAGCCATCCCTGCGCACAGCACTGCTGGCACAGCCACAGCACCTCGTGCCATTTCCTAACGATGCCCCAGCACAGAAACGCTGCCCCGGTAGCGCTGAGCTGCTGTCGCTGTCCTGGCGGCGCCTCGGCGCTCCTCCTGGCGCACGCGTTTCTCCGGCGGTGTTTCTCTGTGAGTTTCTATTCCGGAGGCTGGCAGGAGCCGCGCCTGGGAGAATTTCAAATGTAGAACATGACCTGCAATCTGCTTTCCATTTGCCTACATATTCCTTCACCGCAAGGCTGGTTCGCGTCGTACCTCGGAGATGATGCTCTCGTTTTGTTACGTCTCTGGGTGCTGCACGCACAGAGTGCGGCTGCCCAGTTTAAAAGCAGCTTGAAATATCCTGGTTTTTTTCCCACACAGCTTAGGGAGCTTACAAATCTTACAGACAGGAAAGAGGAGAAATAGGGAAACAGAGGCGAGTGATTATTGTCAGCAATTAACACTTGTGGTGGATGGAATTGCATTGGAATTTTGAAAACACTCAAAATAAGCCAAGAAGAAAAACTTCTCAGCCCCATCTCACACACACTGCCCAGCAAAGGCAGCGCAGAGCGGCACCTGGCCACCGCCAGCTTGGTTCTGGAGAAGGGCACGCAGCCACGCAGCTCCGGCCTGAAGCAGGAATACGAAAGGCAGCCGCCTCCTTGTCCCACTGTCTGGAACAGCTGTTGGGTGGTTGATGTGCAGACTCAGTGCTCACCTGCCATCACATGCACTGCCTCAGCGCTGGGCTCTCCCTGACCCAGGGGTGCAGCGGATCCCACGTGCTGCAGCCGCCCGGCGCGGGTGTGGCAGAGCAGCCCGCAGCTCGTGGGCACAGCGTGCAGAGCCAGGAGATGAGCAGGAAGCTCTGCCTGCAGCTGCAGCAGCAGCGCTCAGATACAGACAGCAGCACTGCACTCATCGCACAGCAGCTCCTCAAAGAGAAACCTGGCGGAGATGGAAGGAACGAGCGAGGAGCCTCAGCGAGCGGCTGCTGCCGAGTGCCGTGCAGCATCGCGGAGCTCTTCTGCAGGGGAGGACCAACTTTTCAGGTTACTGATAGGAAAGCTCCCGTCCGCTGCAAGCTGGGATTTGGGCATCCCCGGCCCACTGACTGAACTGTCATACAGCTCGTAAACAGGAGGCTGCGCCGCGTCCTCGGAGTGGTTCGCACAAACTAACATCATAACAAGAGTGTTCATGGAAAAATGCTGGAGCACTGAAGCAGAAAGGGCTCAGCACTGATCAGACCTCTTTTCCACCTTTATTCTTCGCTATCCACATTGAAATGCAAATATCAGCGCAGGGTTTCCACCAGCGTGCCACTCACAAATTGAAAAGCAGTTTTTATCTATGCAAATGTAAGCATGGTAATTGAAGTTAATCAATCAATGCTAGCTTTCACTAAAACCTTGAACATGATTGAATAAAGTAATTATCATTCAGCAGAAAATGATGAAGTTGTAGACAGCATGAACCTTATTAAAGGAGGATTTTGAGTCACAATGGCTTAATTTAGCTAACAGCCCAGCCTTAGCCCAAGCAACACGCTACCCTTGCTGTCTGGAATTGTTGGGGGGGAGGGAAGGGGGGGATTAAAAAATATATGACTATTTTTACAGTGTTGGATCAGTAGAAGGTACTTGTTACACCACAAAGGATAAACCATCATTAACATCCTTCTTTACTCCAAAGGGATCAATGAACAAAGATTGCTGTGACACAGCAAAGGTGTCCAACCTGAACAACAGCCGATTAAAACTGTTATAGTTGGAAATAAACTGGAGACAGTGACACAACTTCAATGAAAAGGCCCACAATGCTCATGTTGCTATGTGCTATGTGCTATGTGCAGGGTCGCCAACCAGCAGACCAGGCTGCCCAGAGCCACATCCAGCCTGGCCTTGAATGCCTGCAGGGATGGGGCATCCACAGCCTCCTTGGGCAACCTGTTCCAGTGCGTCACCACCCTCTGCGTGAAAAACTTCCTCCTAATATCCAACCTAAACCTCCCCTGTCTCAGTTTAAAACCATTCCCCCTTGTCCTATCACCATCCACCCTCATAAACAGCTGTTCCCCCTCCTGTCTATATGCTCCCTTCAAGTACTGGAAGGCCACGGTGAGGCCTCCCCAGAGGAGAGACTTCCCCGCAGTCACTAATAGTGCTGACCTGTTTGACCTCCAAAGAAGAGGTGTCCCATGCCCCATAGAAACCTTCAGTGAAGGTGAGGCGTGCCGGAGGAGGAACGCTGCCTCTGCCAGCTGTGCTTTAACTCAGCCCTTCCCTTGGGAAGAAATGAGGACGCCGGGCTTCAGGGCACCCTGCAGCGCTTTATTGTTACCTTATGGGCTGCCCACAACTCACCGGCTGCTCCTGGGGGGGCGTTTCTCACGCTGTGGGGATGCAGAGCGGGGCAGCGTCGCTCCGGGTGCAGCTGCGTGAGCTTTGGTTGCCGCTGTGTGCTGCCTGCAGTGACCCCGTGCTGGATGCCAGCGCAGCGCAGTGCGGCTCAGTGAGCTGTGATCATGGCACGTGGGGCTCAGACCGGTCGTGGACCAAAGCAACAAGGCGCAGTAATGCAGCGAGGGGCTGACAGTGCTCTGCCACAGCTCTGGGGAAGGAGCAGAGCGCTGCTGACCGCCCTGCCAGCACAGCGGCACCGCAGCGTGAGCGCTGCCAGCACTCGGCTCACCCCAAGTCTGGGGGCAGCAGCTCACAGCCGCAGGTGGGGCTCAGGGCACGCTGCGGGACAAGCTGCCGAACTTCACCAACTTGTGACCACCGCCCTGCACGGCCCCGCCAGCACCGCGCAGCTCCCGTCCGTCCGCACACACAGATCGCTGCGGCTGTGCGGCCCGGGCTGGAGGGGCCGCTAATTGCGCTGCCGGCCGCCTGACTGCAGCCCTCACCCGTCTGCCGCCGCCGCAATGGTTAAAAGCTCTCCGGTTTGTCACAGAGTTTAATATGCACCCTACATAATTATGCAGGATTCACTGTGCTATCAAACTGCAATTCAAATTAGTTCAGGATTAAAGGCACAGAACAGTACTGCTTCCTTAATTGCATTGTACTGTGCTGATCACATTCAAATACCCATTACTCATTCCCTCTGTGGAGCAATAAGTCAGGGGGATTAATATTCAGGCAGGTGACAGGGCCAAGCCATTAAAAGGCAGTTATGCAGAAAGCATGGCTGGTTTTATTCACGTTAATGAAATCAGCGAAATGAAACTGTAATAGATTTATCAAAGCTCAGATGGATTTGCTGTAAATCAGTTTGATTCAGGCAATCAAACTGGACAATAGAGATAGTTTTCAGCCACCGCCGCGGATGTCGGGGCGGCATCTGAGAGCCGCTGATACACCCCGCTCCTATTCCCCAACCGCCCCCCGCCCGGCGCGGTGCCGATAAGGCGCGGCCCCGTGGGGCTGTGGGGCCGAACGCCCCGCGCAGCGCCGCGCATCGAAGGGCCGAGGAGCAGCGGGCGGCGCTGGGCGGCAGAGGGCAGCAGCGGAGCGGGGACGGCGAACAATGGGAGGGAGCGGGCGGAGGGCACAGCGCCGCGCAGCGCAGCCCGGCCCCGAGCCGTGCGACCCTGAGTGCCGCCGACGGCCCTTCGACGAAATTTTGACTGATCGATTGCAAGCAAACTATCCGGGAAGCAAAGCCTGCTTCTAAGACCCAAAGCTGAAAGAAGCGTTCTCGTCCGTTAGCGCCCTATAGGGGGGAAACCAGCGCTGAAACCAACGGAGCCGTCTGCCCGGCTCGGGGCTGCGGTGCTGCAGGTGGGACGGCACACAAACAGCGCTGACCCAACGCCACGAGCTCCTCCAGCCCAGGGTGAAGTACATTATACGTATCCACAACGAACACTTTCTCCTATGAGTGCCACCTCCTTCTTGCTACAGCAGCTGAAGTTCCGTTGCAGGCTATAGGCTGTCACATAGCAAATCTCCAACCTCTCCAATCCAGAAAAGCACCGCTGGCTGCAGCCTACGGCCTGGGGTGCAGCAGAACGGCACTCCTAAGGAACCGCTTCAGTTCTGAGTCCTGATTTTATTTCTGCAAACAGCACCGCTCCCTCCCACACCCCAGCACCACCCCAGGACCCCCCCC
>JACDJE010000148.1:638821-712396 GCA_016647715.1 Pavo muticus
CCCCCTAGCACCACTCCCCCCAGCACATCAACTCAGTAACTTCAGTGGCAACGGCCGAATTTTAGATGCAGGGTGCACTGCTGGATCTCACGCTGCTAACTGCACACGGCAGAGCAGCAGACGTGCGGGCACTGAGGGCTGTGGGCTGCACAGCACGGCGCTCCCCAGCACACTGTGGAGCAAACTGGGGGGGGGGAAGCAGAGAAAAGCCGTAATTGATGAAAACAGCGCACCATAATTTTGCCGTTTTTCTGCACTAAGGATGGCAAGTGATTCATGGGCAAAAATGAAATATAGTTCAGTGTCACTTCAATAGGTAAGATTTACAGCTTCTTGACTTGGACAGGGGAAACTCGGCTTGCATAAGAATGAACTGCAAATCAGTTAATTGTAGAGATGCGGAAATGAGGCCGGAGCCGCGCTGCGGAGAAACAACCCGGCACCAAGGTGAGGTGGGGAGCCCTGCACGGGGCTGCCCGCTGCTGCAGCACTGCTGCTACGGCCTGCTGACGGCCAGTCGGACACACAGGTGATGGCTGTTGGGTCCCCAGCTCCAAGCGTGCCATGGTCAGCTAACCGATGGCGGTGGAAGGGCTGGTGACAGCCAGCAGCAGCACAGCCTGGCCGCCTTAGTGCTGCGTTCAGCTCTGTGCACAGCAACGGTCAGAAAGGCCCCAAGTTCTGCAGAAAGGAACCCCTCTGCTTGAATGCAAGTGGTAATCTAACACAGGTGACTGTCCTTGCAGGAGGCTGTTGTGAAAACATAAACGGGCGAGGCCTCCTCACAGAGCGAAAGTTGCCCTCTGCCTTCATCTGGAGAAAAGGAGAAAAACGGAAGATAAAGACAAACTCGGCACAGAGCTGCAGTGGCGGCACCACAGAGCGCAGGCAGCGCCGGCTGTGCGGTCTGTGAGCTGCCGGGCACTGCCTGCTGTGCTCTGTGCCAGGCAGCCCAACAGGGAAGGAGCGGAAGAGCTCGAGCTGAGCGCAGTGTGAGAACTCCTCGCTGCGGCGGGAAACAACGCTGACTTGGCAGCGAAGGCTCATTCTTCCTGAAGAGCGCTTTCTCTCCTCACCAGATGCAGTCGGTTCCCGCTTGAACTGGGTGTTTCCTGTGTCAAACATCGATGCTTTAATATTAATGCTGCTATGATATTCCGTATCGTATTTCTAAGGCAGGCCGTGGTGTGCTGGGAACACGAGGTGCCATAAATCAGCATTTCTGAGCGCCGGAGCAGCGCACAAAGGCAGGCGGGCAGGCAGGCAGGCAGGCAGGAAAGCAGGCAGGAAAGCAGGAGGGCAGGCAGGAGGGCAGGCCACTGCCCAGTGCCGGCTGGAAAAGCTCCCGTGGATTTCCGTGTCACCTCGGCACTCAGCAGCACATCCCGGCTCGCTGCCCACGGCCATCTCAGTGCTGCAAAACACTCGAGACAAGGATGATTACAGCAAACATCTTCTGACATACTGCTCGCACAGCGCAGATTAGATAAAATTCATCATGGTGGCTGCTCCCCCCGGGGTACCGGCACTGCGCACTTCTGGGCCAGGAGGGAATGCTGGGCTGTGCCCCGCACCCTCAGCACTGCGGTCACAACAGGGGAATGGCCCTGTTGGGAGGGGAGATTAAAACCTATACAATAACATACAGAGATTAAAGTGTTTGTGTTAGAAGTGGTAACGGCTTTACTGATTTACCGAACATTTATCAGCACGCGGCAGCCTGGGCCGACCCTGACAGGTGAAACGATCCGAACAGATTGTGAGATCTCTTCCATTCATCTCTATTGGTTCCGGTTAGGATAGAACCCATCGGTGTGCCCAGCAGTGCTCAGCCCAGGTCTCAGTGCAGACAAACAGCAGGCAGGACAGCAGTGCCGTGCCACAGCCCCCCTCGCCTTCACATCCCCCGCACAGCACTGAGTTCTGGGCTCAAGTGGGCAAACACAGTCACGGTGATGTCACGCTTGCTGACAAGCGCCTGTGTGAGCATTCTGCCTCTGAGGAAGTTCCTCAGGGCTCTCTGCAGTCCTTCCTGCAGCCGCCGTAACAAACTGCCGGGAACGGAGCGCCTTTCTTCGCTTTTATTGATTCACGCGTTCGGTTCTTCCCCAGCCAAAAACAAGGCACATTAAATACATCCTCTTATTGCTCTATAAATGCATGCGGCTCATTCTGGATATCAAAAGTAATAAATAACAGCAATAAAACACCAGGACAGTTATAAAAACGACACCCCAGCCTCAAACACAGCACCGCACAGCTCAGCACAGAACACCCCCCAGCAGAGCACAGTAGGTGTGGGGGTACGACGTGTGTGTACACACACACACACACACGTGTGCACGCTCCCCAGCCGGGCACGCAGCTTTCCAGGCACCCAGAGCTGCTTCCCCACCTGGGATCAGAACAAAGCAGGGCAGCAACATCAGTACAGTCACATGGAGAAAAGCGGAAGAGCACAGAAAAAAACCCAAGCAGACCAAAAGCAACACCCGACCCCCTCACAGCGTTCCTGAAAGCAGAGGTGAGGTGCTGCAGGAAGCAGCTGTGCCCTCCCCGTGTTGCTGTAACCTCCTCAGCACACAGGGCACTGTGCAAGACCCTGCTGTGCCACACAGGAGCAGAGATCCACGGCAGTAAAGCACCCAGGATGCAAAGCAGACTCCTATGGAGGACACGTGCATAGCCAAGGAAACCCCAAAGTCACATTCTGTGGGCAGCACAACAAACAAGGGAACGAAGGCAACGCTCCGGGTGCCAAGCAGAACATCCTGGCTTTGCAGGGCAACTTGCAGCGTTCATTCTTACCAGTTCCATTTACAGAGGAGTGGAGGAGAATTTTTCTTCAAACCATACAAAAGTTATTAAATATTTTAAACATTTTTCTTTACACGGCCTGGAAATGGTCTCACTACTTTAACATCTGTTCGAATAACACAGTGAGCCATGGGCTCCTACCCCGCCCCCCTCCGGACCTCCTCCTGCTGCTGAGCCCAAGGACGCCCATTTGCACTCCATGCTGTGCTGTGTGTGATGTAAACTCTCTCACCGTGTTCCTACTTGAGGAGGGTTTCAGAAGAGCAAAGCTGCGTGGAGTATTTGCACACTTTGCTCGAATCCACTGGAACACACTCCAAAAAGCTGACAGTGCCACAGAACCCATCCATAAAGCACGTGTCCAGCACATTCACTCACTGCTCCCACGGGTGTGCCCAGTGCTACAGAGCTCACAGCAGAACGGCCAGAACCCACAGCAGCACAGTTCTGGTACAAAGCAGCTCTACGACATCAATTCAACATGCAGAAACCATTTGGGAAGCATCCGAGACAGGATTTCTTGGGAGGAACCTGGAGACGTTTTACCCATCGCCCAGACTGCCAGGAATTCAGGTGAGCCTCACCCATTTCTGGTCTGTGTTTGTTTTAAAGATCTGCTGTTCAGAGCCCTGTGTTTCATTTACTCCTAAAAGCACTCTCCCTTCCAGCCCCCAACACCCGACTCAGCGACACACCAACCCTCCTCAGCCCCTCCATTTCACACATGCAATCATTTTCCCTTACGATACAGAAGTAATCTTTGCTGGCTGTTACTGCACTGATGTTTCCATTAGTGGAAGTGATGACATCAGTTAAAAGATCCCATTTTACATAAAGAGAAACCCTGAGCCCTTGGAACGGAGGGTCCTGTGTTGTCAGCTGGTATTTATACTCGAGAAATCTAATCTAAGTTTTTAAATAAATTAAGACTTGTGTTATCAAAACCCATCATATTTTACACATTTGTCCCAAACTGGAAGCAGCACAGAGCACTTTACAGCATTAAACACCACCCGCTAAAGAGTGCTGCCGGCTGAAGGAAGCTTGTTGTTATTAACGTGGAGAAAGGAGAGCTGTCCCCTGGCTGGGTCATTAGTTTGGGTGATGGGTTGTGTTGTCTTCCAGCTCTGTACTGCCGATACTTGTGTGAGGCCAAGTACTGTACTGCTGGAGTAACTACACACCCCAGGAGAGCAAAGCCCAGCACCTGGGAAGGGCAGGCACTAACCAGGCAGCTCCTTACTGTACCTGGTACCCTCAGAAGGTGAGCTTTGCTCCTTTTGTGGAGCTATCTCAAACCCCAGGCACCAGCCTTCCCTCTGCTGCCCTTTGTTGAAGCAGACAGATCAGCAGCTTTTAAATACTAAATGCCTATTTGCAAATCTCAATGCAATGCTCTCTTTAAAGGCAGGAATCATTTTTTTTCAAGGTAAAGGTGATGTAGAAGTTAATGAGCAAGGCAGGACGTGCCCATGTGCGCACCGGTGTTTCCAGACCACATTCCAGACCCCGTTAATAAGACCATATGTCTGAAGCGTACCCAATCCAAAAGGCCACATACTGGAGGATTAAGAGCTGTACAGAAGACCATTAGTACAGAAAACAAACGCACCCATGTGTCTTTACAGACACCAGTCACCTCGGACGAGCAAGGACACTGGGGAGCACTGGAATGTTTGCCAGCAGCACAGCCGTGCTGAGCTACAGCCCCCCGCCGCTGCGGTCCACCGGGATCACCACGCGCTGCCGCAGGTTCTCCTCCGCCGTCTTCATCAGCACGGCCAGCCGGCTGCCGGAGACGTGGCCCTTCTGAATGGCACTCATCAGCTGCAAGGAACAGAGAGAGGCCCTCAGCTTCCCTTCCACACCGAGAACAAAGGCGGGTGGCACAGCCCCACCTGCACTCCCAGCTCCTTGGCAGAGCAGCAGAATGTCAGCCCAGCCCCACAGCGTGGGCTCAGCTCCACACAGCCCATCAGTTTGTGCAAGGGCACGTGGCATGTGGTATGTGGTATGTGGCAGTGACCAAACTATTTGTCTGCTGGAGAAGAGAAGGCTCTGGGGAGACCTCACCATGGCCTTCCAATACTTGAAGGGAGTGTATAAACAAGAGGGGGAACAGCTGTTTATGAGGGTGGATGGTGATAGGACAAGGGGGAATGGTATTAAACTGAGACAGGGGAGGTTAAGGTTGGATATTAGGAGGAAGTTTTTCACCAAGAGGGTGGTGACGCACTGGAACAGGTTGCCCAAGGAGGCTGTGGATGCCCCATCCCTGAAGGCATTCAAGGCCAGACTGGATGTGGCTCTGGGCAGACTGGACTGATGGTTGGAGACCCTGCACATAGCAGGGGGTTGGAGCTGGATGAGCATTGTGGTCCTTTTCAACCCAGGCCGTTCTAGGATTCTATGATACCAATAAAGCAACTCTGCTGCACGCTTTGATAAAAAAAAAATGTCAAAGCCCATTTACATTTTCCAGAAATACCAACAAATGTGACCCGTTTGGAAGTAGCAGAGCAGCATCCATTAACAGCAGTGCTTTCTCAGGGCCCTTTAACCATGTAGGATAACCCAGCTACTCCACAGGCTCTCCCCCACCCACACATTTTCTCTATTCCCCTGTCAGTCTGGAAGTAACAAACAGAAGAACATCACTGCTGAGCCTGCACTGACCCCGGGTTGTACCCCTCCCATTCACAAGCCCTTCTTTGCAGAGACAGCATACTTGACTTCCACAACTCTTTCAAATCCAAATTACTTTATAGACTTTTAGAACTAATTTGCCTTTAAGTCCTTGAAACTGGACTCAGCTCTACCTTAACGAACACACGCCCGTGCTAAGGTTTTAGTTAATTCTTCTTTATCCCATGGATAAAGCGAGCATTAGACTTGAAATTACATACAGTCAGCTTGTCAAAGACCACTACGCAAAGCAAGCAGCACTTACGAAAAGCAGCTTCTGACTCACAGTGAGTACTAGGAATCCTTCAGATTGCTTCCCTTCTATAGGAAAGTCTATCACTTGTGCAGCCGGACCTCTGTATGTTGGTACTGCAATGACTCCCCAGGGAGGGAAAGGGACAGACCCAGCCGAGGCTGAAGGACCTGCATGGCTGCTGGGGGCATTCTGGTCACCCTGTGAGCCCCGAGTAAAGGCAGGTGCTGCAGTGAGGGAGCAGAGGCCCAGAGCATCCCTCCGGCTGCTCCCCCCCAGCGACCCACACCAACAACAAGGCTCTGAGCGGAGCAGCCCTTCCATCACACCCATTCATTCTGCCCTACCATGCCCTCCACAACCAATTCGTTCTGGCTTTTCCCACTATACTGCATGCTCTGTGGGAAAGGCACTCTGTGGAGGAGCAGGCTGACCCTTTGGCACCGCCACAAAAACAGAGCTTTCATGTGCAAGCCTTCAGAGAAGCAACCACTGCCATCGACTCCCTGTGCCAGCGGGACCACCTGAGGAAACACGGGCAGTAACAGTAAAAAGCAGGTGTGAATGAAAGCAAAAATGGCTCAAGTTTTCAATCAGAACCACCTGTTTGCACAAAATGCTGATCAGCTCGGTCTGCCTTCCATCTGTGAAACACCTGCAGGCACTGCTCTGCAGCTCTCCCAAGGCAGCCCAGGCAGGCTGGCAGGCTGCAGCGGGTCAAACGCAGCCACTTGGCATCGCTCCGCTCCCACCTGGATAGCGAGGCAGCCACTCTGATACAATGTGTTCCTATATTCTAATATAAACGTCCACAAATATTTGCACACAGCTTTCCACAAGCGTTCTGGCAGTACAATGTAATTACCTGAAAGTTTTCGGAGAGCAAACACAAAAGTATTGAGAACTGGCTTAACAGATCCATTAAAAAACTAAACAAACACCACGTGTATTTTGTTCCTTCCATGGCAACCTGCTGTTCCTCTCATTACCACGCTTCCCACTGCGCTCTGTGCTGCACTGCAGCTCCTGTGTGCAGCTCTGGCTCTGCATGGAGTGCAATGCATCCTCACTGCAGGGCTGGGAGAGCACTGGGAAACGCTCAGGACAAGCCTGTAACCAAAGAGTCATTCAAGTTAAAGTACCTTTGAAGTGACACCAGAACAGTGACCTGTCACCTGTATTTTAGACACAGCGTGACTTTGGGCAGGAAACTCCTCATGAGACTGCTCACCAGAGCAAAGCAGAGCAGAGCAATCCGCAGCAGCCATGTTAGCTGCTTTGCCTTCTTAACCACAGCGTATCCAAGAGAACCGAATTCTCAGCTGACCCAAGCCATTACAGCGAAAGCTTTGGGTCTTTTCCCCCTAATCTGAAGTTCTCGCATGCAGAAGGACACAAGAGGGAGACCCTTCCCAGCAGTCAGACAGCCACCTGCCATTTTCTCTTCAGCTGTTTCAGTGAGATGGCTCTGGGGAGCTTTGATTTCATTTTGAAACTCGTGCACATTTCAGTTACCCAGCTCAATCCCTGCATTTTAGGTAAATAAATACTCCTCTTCTCTAATGCTGGACACAACCTGTGAAAATTTTCTGCATTTAGATTCAACGATGCTCCTCTTATCTACAGCTCATCTCAAGAGAGACAATTACCATTTCCTCTGCCTTGATCTTGTTTGTTTAACTTGACACAGTGAAGAAAGGGCTGACATTGACCAAAATCCCCAGCATTAATTTATCTCATGTTCAGCATTCATCATTGCCACCATGTAGGAAAGACATGGCGCTCACTTGAAATACCACACCAAGAAAGACTCCACAAAAACAAAGCTGGTTAGCAAACTGCATATTGAAGAGGAGCAGGACAAACATTCAGTAGCACCTTTAATTATCTTATTTTAAAGCCCTGCAAAAAGCAGACATACAGGCTGCCAATGTAATGTTCTTCATACAAACAGACCTTTCAGTACCTGAAGGGAGCCTATAAACAGGAGGGGAGTCAACTCTTTGAAAGGGTAGATAACAGCAGGACAAGGGGAAATGGTTTGAAGTGGAGGAAGGGAAGATTTAGGTTGGATGTCAGGGGGAAGTTCTTTACTATGAGAGTGGTGAGGTGCTGGAACAGCTGCCCAGAGAGGCTGTGGATGCCCCGTCCATCCCTGGAGGTGTTCAAGGCAGGTTGGATGGGGCCCTGGGCAGCCTGGTCTGGTATAAAATGTGGAGGTTGGTGGCCCTGCCTGTGGCGGGGGGTTGGAGCTTCATGATCCTTGAGGTCCCTTCCAACCCAACCATTCTGTGGTTCTGTATTGTTTCTCAGCCCAGGAGTTACAATGGGATAACATGGACTACATGTGCTCTAACTGTAAGCTCTTCCTTTACAATTTTCCAAGCTATTTTGAACACTGTAATCATTTTTAACAGGGTCAGGTCAGCATGCATAACTGCAATATATCTTCCAAACAAACAACCATCTCACTCGGAATATAATTAAACATAATTTCTGTATAAAAAAGCCAAGTTCAGATCTGCACTGTGGCATACTTTGAAGAAGTGACCTGTTCTTTGGGTTAATTGCTTCTGCACAGAAAATATCCCTGAATTTGGAAGGTGCTTAAGACGAGCTGCGTGTGTCACTTCTGTCCTGTGCTCTGGCAAACAGCATCAACGCGACTGTGGCACCCAACAGCACTCACCTCCTTCCTCCCCAGCACGGCTCTTCTGCAGGGGGGGAGGGGGACTGAACACCTGCATTATAACAGTTACGGTTCCTTTGGAACAGAGGAATACTTACCTGCAAAAACTCAATGAGCTCCACCTGCCCGTTCTTGTTCAGATCCACTTCATTCAGAATATCGTGGAGTGTTTTTTCATCAATCTGCACACTGATGCTCTAGACAAGAAAAATCCAAGCAGTTTTTAGCAGGGTCAGGTAAGTGTCAATGTACATAACTACCATAAACCTTCCAAAGAACAGCCATCTTCTTTTGAATATAATTAAGCAATTTCTGTATTACAAAGCCAAATTCAGATCTGCACTGCGGTACACTTTGCAATCTGGACCTGTCTGACAGACAACAAAGTACATCAGTTGCATTGCCCAGCACTATTTATGCCACACTGCCATTAAAAAAAAGCAGAAGGAAACTTTACCTCCAAGACACGCTGCACATCCAGTATGGTGATAAACCCCTTCTTGTCCTTGTCAAACATGTGGAACCGCTTCTTGTACCTGCAAGATAGGGACTGTCAGTGGAGAAGAACGACACTCGATGCTGTTAACTCCCAGCAACTCAGGAATCTCTAATTTCACTTACCTTTCAATATCTGAAGGCACTAGAGAGATTTCAGAGCTGTCTGTTAATTGGTCAGATTTTACTTTGTAGCCCATTTCATAATACAGGAATTTCCTTGCAGCTTCAAGTTCTTCCTACAACCAAAAAGAAAAGCCTTCTCGTATCTGAGGAAGAACAAGTTCCTCATACAATTTATTTGCTCCTTCCACTTCACAAGAATTTACCTAAGGTCCAAAAATTGAGCAGACAGTAGCTGAAAAGTATTAAAAAGTTCAACTTTGGCACCTTTTTACTAGGCTTGATATCCCTTTTCAAGATTAAGACTTCTAATTGCTGTGTAACTGCTTTTAGGATTACTGTATGCACTGTATGTACGAGCACTGAGCCACCAGGGCAAAGGAAGCAGACAGCGACCTTCAAAATAATTTAGGAAGTAAAACAAATTAACAAACTCTGTATCATCACTTTTCAAAACTGGAGCAGGTTGCCCAGTGAGGCTGTGGATGCCCCATCCCAGGAAACACTCAAGGCCAGGCTGGATGGGGCTGTGAGCAACCTGGTCTAGAGGGAGGTGTCCCTGCCAATAGCAGGGGGTTGGAACGAGATGATCTTAAAGGTCCCTTCTGACCCAAAGCATTCTGTGATTCTATGAGAAAAGAGTGATACAGACTGCAAAATCCTTCTCTTCTGAGACAGCCCTGTAAGAAGTGACACTGAACTGAACTCTCACTAGAAGTAGGACAGTAATGCCAAGTCTGCCTCATTTTTGAAGTTACGGAACGCTTTCAGTCTTCCCTCCACCCTGGCCAATACCAATCCATTTCACAGCTGTTTTGAGGAAGGCTTCAAAACGAAATACCATTCAAGTTTTCCATTCAATTAACTTCATTTGTTAACATGGAAACTACTTAAGAAAAACAAAGCAATGCCAGATGAAAAAGGCCCTTTGTACCTTTTTCTTCTGCTCGTTCCAGTTAAGTTCTTTCCCCATTATATCTACGATCCTTGGCAGAGCTTCCTCAGCAGCCTGCACATTCAGGAAGGCCAAGCGAGTGCGCCGGGAAATGATATCCACGGCAGTGCGGGCGTACTCCTTCACACCATAGATGACCTAAAGGAACCAGACAAGGAAAAACTGTAGATGAGTCCATATTAGATATAATGTAACATGAAATCTATATTTGTAGTAAAACTTTTATTTCACATTACATATTAGGAAAAAATTCTTCTCTGAAAGAAGAATTTCAGGTGCTGGAATGGGCTGCCCAGGGAGGCAGTTCAGAAAATGTCTGGATGTTGTATAAAGGGACGTGGTTTAGTGGGAAATGCTGGTGGTAGGTGGGCAGCTGGACTGGATGACCTTGGAGGTCTTTTCACCTTGATGATTCTATGGTTCTGTATAAAAAAATTAAGTGAAGTGGAAAAATGAAAACAAAAACATCTGAATCTCAAAGGAAAGGGCTTATGAAGGTGTTTTTCAGAGTGAGATGGACCTGCTCTAGAATCTGCTTCATTCCCAAGTAGCACTCAAGTGTGATTAGTTTTTCCACATACCTCAGCTTCGATATAAGGGAATTCAGACACAAGACGTTTTCCAACAATAGGCCATCTCTTTCCTGTAACTTGGGCTATTTTGGCCACCTCGAAAGCCTTGTCACCATATGTAGAAGCCAGATGTTGAGCCACCTGTGGAGTTGAAAACAAGTTCAGTACGCTTTTGAAAGCATATCAAATATATGCATTTTTTGTTGTCAGTTCTCTCATCACTAATAACAAAGATGCTGAGGAGGGTATCAGGATCTGATGGTGTAAGAGGAAATTGATAGCCCTGTGAATGAGTTAGACCTATGCTAATGCTACTATGTATGTATCCAAGTAAATGACTGTGGTGCTTCAACTCTTCTACTTCAGATGTGATCAGAGAGTAGCACAGGTTTGTCGTGCCCAAGGAAAGGGACACTCTAGCAACTCATAACATTTTAAAGCAGAAATCAGTTAAGACGTTAGGAAAAGATTGTCTTCAGGAAAGAACAAAACCCTCCAACATGGAAATATCAGCACACGAACAGTAACAACGGCTCACCTCGCTTTCAAGTCCATAGTCCTGGACCAACCTAATGTAGAGCGTGGGGCTCCAGTCCTCTGCCCCTTGGAGCAGCAGCCCAATGGTCTTACTGGAACCCGCAGGCAGATCGTGTGCCCGAATAGCAGCATCAATGGTATCCTGAGCCATGGCACGGTACGTCGTCCACTTCCCACCTGTAAGCACACATTTACTTCTTTTGGGGAAAGCAAGGGAAACATGAGGTTGGCACACAGCATGTATTTTATCATATTACTCTTACTAGAGTTGTTCTAACAAGCCAGTCACACTGCTGCTCACAGAGCACTGCCTAACTGTAGGAATGCAAAGCATCACCCTGCAAGAAGAAAGACGCTTGCACAAAATGCACTGGGGAAGCCCAACAAAAGCAACAGCTGAGATGAACCTCCCCTACCTGCTATGGTGACGAGGCCACTGTCACTAACAGCAACAACGTGGTTCCGGCATATCGACTGCGTGTCCTTGGAGTTGGGGTCAGTGACCAGAGGACGAATGCCACTCCATGCTGCCAACACGTCTCCTCTTCTCACTGTCCAGAAGAAAAAGTCAACCAAAATCAGTCAGGAAGTTTGTATTTGTATTCATTTCCTATCCATCTTATGGTCCCTGTGGTGTTGCCTCCAAGTAGCACGAAAAATGGCACTGCCCTTCTCTGTATCAATGCTGTCTGACCCAAAACAAAGCCAAAGACAGACAGACCTGTCACACTGGTTAAGAATTCAACAGAAGACAGAGATTCTGGGAACTGATCTGCCATGAGACTCAGCTATCAGAGTCACCCATCACCTCAGAGAACCCTCAGTCCAAAACAGAAATCCCACCATAAACAGCGCCCAGTGCAGCACCAAGTCTTATCCTCCTTGCTTCTGTGGACAGGGCAGTCCTTACATGGCACTTCAGGAACCAAAATGAAGTCTGTTCCTACAACGTTTGCTTTTAGAACTTGAAAGCTTTTAGCGTAGTGTGGGATTTGTCAAGAGGAAAATCTGGAAAAAACAAGTGATCTTCATTCACAGCCTCAGTCAGAAGCCTGATGGCACACCTGCACCTGCTAGGCTATAGCACATCTCCTAGGCCTGCTGCTCCTCCAAGCCCCCAGCATTTGCAACCCCAGAGGGCCCAGGTGATCTGTCACAGGTCATCCAGAAGCCCACGCTGCTCTTACTCAGCCACCTCCTCCAGACCTACCTTCCCAACCATACCTGCTGCAGGAGCATCTTCCCACTTCACAAGAAGCCCAACTCAATGGCCATTTACAGGCCCCCATGCTACTCCTCTGCTCCCTGGCAGTTACTACATCCCTACAGGCAATCCTGACCTTCCCGTGAACATGAAAGAATAAAATCTGAAGGCAACAAGTAGTTAAAAGAGGTCCTTAACAGTTGCAGGAAAATACCCTAGCCTCTGAAAGGGCCTTTTTTCAGGAATACATACAACATGGAAACAATAATCTCACGAAATTAATTTTGTTGCTTGTTAAATTTACAATAGTAAAACTGACCAATTTACACTGAAGCCCCGAAACGATTTGTGATGCAGCTTTCAAATCACCAATAACTTGAAAATCGGTAACAGGGTGTAAAAATATCCCCAAAGAACACAAAATAGATTTCAGAAATCAATGGTGCTCTGCCAGCATGTTTAACCTGCCAAAATGAAGTGTTAATCACAGAAATAAGATACCATATTACATTTATAAACTAATGAAACTAGAAAAAGCAGCATGCGTGACACCGTAATTAAACAGTTGGAACACATCCAAGCCTGTGTAAGTTGATAACCCTGGCACTGTCTCTGGCAGCAAAAAGGCAGGTCTGCAGTGAGTTGATACGGCCAGCACAGTTGTTAATTCAATAACAGGCAATCTATAAACACTGCTAATTGCAATGTGAAAAGCAGTAAGCACACCTAGGTAGGTTTCATTCAGAAGAACTGAACACTTCATAACGCACTCCAGTGAAATACCTTGCAAGATTTCTGCCTTATTCAGTCTGAACACCACCAGCTGCCTGCCTGTCCCACCACGCTGACTTACATTGGCTTCTGCACCAGAAAAGTAAGGGCACATTTCCTCAAGGCTGTTTGTCCCAGAGCTGTTTAACAGAGAGCCACCAAACTGCTCACTTCAGGAATCTGGTAATCGAGTATTTCCAACTGCGGGACAGCAGGTTTCCTAAACCCCAGAGACTGCAGTGCTCCTGACAAACAGTGGTTTTCAGACTTATAGCACTACTACAACACCAGCACAGAAGCTTTCACATAACCATTAAAAAACCAACAAAAAAACCCTAACAAAACAGTAAATCTCAGTACAAAGGAAACCTCTCACCTTTAAGCTAGCACTAAGGCCAAACAAGCCAGCACCTTCCAACACAGGTGCTCTCAGCTCAGTTACTGAGGTCAATGGTCACCAAGCGATTTTGAGGAATTCCCCCTTCTGCCCATTATACCTGCCTCTTCAACCAAGAGCTGAACTATTCGGTATTTACCACACCAATAAAGGTAATTAAGAAAGCACCTAGAAAAATGGCAGAGCAAAAGTCAGAAGAACTCTTCCCACAATCAAAGCAGAGGAATTCTAAGGTGCACCTGAATGGACGTACGGCCGAACCGACCCACTTCAGCCAAACTCTGCCACCCAAAAAGGCCAGAACGAGTCACCTGACAGCTGCCTGTTAGATGAGAGGTATGTGAAATCTGCACATTCAGATATCAACCCATTTCCATTTAGATAGTCCAAGGAGAGAGAGTGTATCTGGAAAAGCATCAGTGATAGCTCTGAAACAGATCGAGATGAAACTCAGATCCCACAAGCATTAGAGGGGCAAGAACACAGCTACCAGTCACTGGAGGAACTTGACAGACAGCGTGTACTCAGACTGAAATGCTGCAGATATCCCTCCCAGCCACAGCTGACACCCCTACCTTCAACATCAACGCTCAGGTAGTTGCGGACTTCACTCAGAATGAAGTTGATGTCTTCTTCTGTGGGAATGGGATGGGAGGTGACATCGGTGGGGCTGTCCGTGGTCCCTGCAATAGTCATCTTCTCCCAGGGCAGGAAGAAAATCACTCTGCCGTCGCTGGTGGCTGGGTCGAGCAGCCCCATGTTATCAGGGCTGAAAAAGAAGGACGTGATTCAGAGCCCATCAGGCATCACTGGGGATCTGCTCTTGCACATGCTCAGCTATTACACCAGCACCCTTGCTACTGTGCCAAAAGAGATCACCACGACCCGACTTTAAAATGTATTTCTGAAAACCTCTGGGACCAAGGCCCTTACATGTGATTCCCAGAACATGACTTCCTATGCCAGACAGCAGGACGCATCCTTAGTGAGAGCAGCCAGGCCCCCGGCACCTCCCCCTCCAGTCACCTGCATTTCAAATATAAGGATCTGAAATTTAAAACAGCATTTACTGGAAACCCCTACAGTGGAATGGACAACTACTTTTAGTGTTAAGAAAGACAGTAACTTAAACAGCGTCACAAAGAACAGCTAAGGCTGGAACAGTGCACAGGCTGCAGTGGGAAAAAACAGAAACAGAACTCAATTTGCCTTTATTTGAAATACAGAGGGTGGTGACCACTGGGACAGGTTGCCCAAGGAAATGATCATTGCGTCCTTTTCAACCCAGGCCGTTCTATGGTTCTATGAACTCTAGTTTGTTTTTAAAGTGTCTAAGAGGTGAGAAAAATTCCAGACCAAACATCAGTAACCCCATTTATCAGGTAACTGATGTCACTCACTTAGGGAGCAGATAAGACACCCAGTGACTTCTGCAACCTGTATTCACAACTGAGGTGGGGCGGGAGGGAGAAGGCAAAGTTAGGAACAAGAAGTAGAAAACAAGGAGAGAACAGAAACACAGAAATCATAGGCATTAAGAGTACATTAAAACAGGAAACTTCCAAGGACCCTACAGCCTGAATTCAGTCAGCACCTGCCATGAGAACAGGAGCCGAAGCCCAGGCTGCCAAGGGATTCAGACCAGAAATACATTCCAAATGCTTCCAGCAGCATTCCTGAACTAGGAACCGTCTTTGGAGGGGAAAGGGCAGAAGATACCACCTCCATAATGGCTAATCAGACACCAGCACCTTCACTCACTTGTGCCAGTGCTATAGAATGATTCAGGAAAGAGAAAGAGGATAGCTCCTTGCACATGAAATTTTGACTTATTTATCAAGGTTTTCTGGTAAACAATACTAAAAAACAATAGTAAAAATCTCCACACGTACAAAAGAAGAAGTTATCTTCATCACTCACTGAACAGCACTGCTTCTCTTTCGGGAAACCAGGCACCTCTGGTGTAAGTAGTTGTTACATGGGAGAATATTCAAGCTGCCCCTTCTGCTATTAACTTCTATTGAAAGGAAAGACACCGACTTTGCTGTTAGGTACTGCAAGTCCTCGTACAATCATCTGCAGGCAGCTTAGCAGCCTCCAGGTTTTGCACCTATTGCTGGTACTGGAAGGCGGATACAGGAAGGACGAGCAGAGGGGATAACCCAGCAGACTCAGGTAACTACCAACACAACAAGCTGAAGGGAGACAAAGACTGAGGTTGGCTAGAATTACCTATTTAAGAAAGCTACAAGCTGAATCACTGAATATTTCATTTTTAGGAAGTCCAAACTGACTGCTGAGGGTAAGTCTGCAATATCTGGGAAGGCTAGGAGCAGCTGAAAATCTCATATATAGCATGTATATTAGAACATTTTTTAGATGATATTTATAGACAGCTTAAGCATACAGTTGGAAAAGTACAATTTAATAGGGGAAGTCAACACAGGTTTGTGAAAGGTAAATCACGTCAGCCAAATGATTACTTTTTAAAATGAAAAAGCTATTGATTTAGAGACAGGAAACGAGAGATTTAATATACAGTATCAGAATATTCAGATAACCTCAGACATTCTCAAAAGAATAATATATTTTTTTAACACGATTTAAGTGAAAAAGTGTGAAAGAGAAATGAGTGAAGAATTAAAAATAAGCTTCCCTGTAACACCTACAGACTGCAGTACGTACGAGAGGGCGACAGCAAGTGATGAGAAAGGATAGAGAAGCCTTCTGTACGTCAATTAATGTGCTGACTTAACGACCACCCGCTGTCCTGGGAAGTTCTTCTCAGTCTCCCTTTGCTCTGTTTATTCTGTCTTACAGAAGTAACTGCAGAGCGACCAAAGAAATTAAAACACCCATCACCAAGCAGCACGCAGCCAGCAGAACGCAGCGGCGCTGCTCAGAGCACGTGGTTTTACAACACAGGTTCTGATGGCGGTGGAATTGCTGTGCCCACGCAGCACAGTGCTGTCAGCCACTGCCACGTCTCTCCACTGATCCTTCAAGATCACTAAAACGGGTAAGATTAGGATTTGTAAACTCTAATAGGAGACAGAAATATAGTGGCAAATAGACAGAGCCTAGGAGCCTAATACAGATGGATCAGAAGTGCCTGTTGGCAGAACAAACATCGGGATGCCCACCCCTCTGTGGGCTAATGACAGCAACAGCAGACTGAACCGAGTGCTTGGAGCGCGTCTGCTCCTCAGTGTGCCTCTGCCTCAGCAACAGCAGCACGGCTACACTGAACAGTGCATAGAGCACATCACAGATGAGGAAAGAACCCTGAACACTGATTACTGAAGTACGAATAAGATGTGAGAATACGAGCTACAGACTACTAAATTAAACAGAACTTCATTTGAAGGACAGATCTGAACTCTTGAGCTTGAAGTCAGTAAGTTACTCATTCTGGATGTTAGATCAGAAACATGGAAGATTCCTAGTGGAAACCCCACACATGCAATTAAATAGAAAACAGGTGACTTCCAAGAAAGCAGGGCTAAGGTTTCATAGAGTATAAGGAAGGCGCTCAGACTAAGGGCAGAGAGGCACTGCACAGGGCGACCAGGGAGGTGGCAGTGCCCATCCCTGCAGACACACACGGTCAGGGCTGGGCTCCGAGCACTGATGGAGCTGTGGCTGCCCCTGTGCATTGCTGGGGTGGAACCAGATGGCCCCTAAGGGTCCCTTCCAGCTCAAATCATTCTGTAATTCAGATTTAATTGGAACCAGGAACATGGAGAGGAGAGGAAAATCTAGGAAGACTGTAAATACCTGAAATTCGTTGAGTGGAAGTTAGTATTGCACACATAGGCTTCCTGCCTGAGATGTGCTAATCTGAACAAAGGTGGCCAGAATCCCCTCTCTTTCTGCAGATATTATGCTTAAACAATAGGGAGTGAAAGAGTTATTGCAGTCACTAGAACAGATATGTATACTAAAAATAGAATTAATGAGAGGAGGAATACTGGGACTATTAATGAAGAACATAAACAAGCAAGCATCCCATGGGAAGCGAACGCCTTACAGAAACGTTAGTTTTACAGAATCTTAGTTGTGTCTAGACATCAAATTCTCTGTTACAGAATTTTGGCCCGAACTCACACAAATTTCACAAGTTATTTAACCACAAAGGCAAGCAGATGCAATTAAATAAGTCTTATTCGTAAGGAACATCCATCCACTTGGAACCAGGAAAGAAGACTCCATCCAACTGAGGTTAAACTCCACAAGTATTCCTGTGCATTCCCTGGGTTAGGCTTCCCCACTGAATGGAAATGGGTTCATTTCATCAGCTGCGCTGCTGAGGCAGCATGTGGGCAGCCACTATTTTACGAGAACAGCAGTGCCCACACACTGACACACACAGGGGAACAGGGAGGAGAACTTTCCTCCACGTTAGCAGTTACAGTTATCAGGTATTTACAAAACACACTGTTAGAGCCCTCATGCGCATCGAGCCATCTTCAGCTTGGAATCTACAAAGCCATTCCAAGCCGAACAGCTGACTTGGTGGCCCTACACCAAAACCATGCAGTTGTGCACCTGCCTACCACCGTATGTGAATAACCTAGCATTACAAACTTCTTATCCTCTTTGCTGTTGCTTTAAAGCAGCTATCAAGTCACTTCCTGATTGTCATGGGGGATGACACACAAAAAACACAGATCGCAAGAGTGATTTTCCACTAGGCCAAAGATGCCTCAATTTTACAGTCTCTGGTCATGTCCTATTGGGACAGCTCAGGCAACAACACCACTTTGTGCACCGAAGTCTAGATTTATATTCACAGAGGATTGGAACAGTCATATGGAAGGCATTGTTGTAAGTGCACTGTATCAACAGAACCGGTATAAGTCTATAAATGTGAATTTCCATTAGGATGCTAATGACTTCAGGAACCAAAGGTAATATTTGAGCTTCAACTGAAACGGCTTACGTGCATTAGAAGGGGATTTGGTTTGGCAGCAACAAATAAGGAGAGAAGCAGGAATGAGTCCGCAGGGCAAGCGCTCACAGAGGGCCCCAGTGCCTGTGGAGAGCTCAGTGCAGGCAGAGCAGTGCCCTTCACCTCAACCAGCAAGGCTGGGCAGGCACCTGCCCATCAGCACTTAATGGTACTCTGAACTATGTGCTACACTGTGTACACGTTGCATTCCTAACACCAGCGGCGTCCGTCCAGACTAATACTAGAGGCAGAGTGTAATGGCAGATGATTGCCTAAACAGTATACTATTTTATAAGACAGAAAGCTTTCTAGTAAGGCAGGAACCTCTCTGGAAGGCTTTCTACACTTCTTGTTCTCCTAATGGGGTGAAGAAGCAGCCAGCATGCCCAACTCACCCCTTATGAGGAGAGCCACCTTACAGCAGTCCCTGCCTAAAGGCCCTTCTGCTTCAGCAGGAGTTCGGCCCTGCTAAGCCTCACCTACAAGCCACGAGGCTTCGCTCTTCTCCACCTAGAAAAAGCCGGTGTTCTAACACGCACAGTACCAGAACCTTCTAAATAAAGAATAATAATTACAAAATCATCAAGCGTGCATTCAAAGCTACCATAAAAACCACAACCGCGTCCCCACAAGCTTATTTATTACAGCCACCAGCAGAGATTGTTACAAATGGCTTGGGTTTGGAATATCGTTACCTGTAATAACCCGGCATCACGATGTGCACGCCCGCGCTGGGCTGACAGATGTTGGGTACTTCCTGATCATCCATTTTGCGCACCGAGTCTGTGAAAGGTCCTGTAGCATTGATAACACATTTGGCTTTGACATCAAATTCCTGCCCTGTGAAAGAAAACAGCATCAATCACGGGTCCCATTTGTTTCCCTGCTCGCTGACACTCGGCGTTATTAATCTGTGAACCTAACCTACTGTAACGCGCATTCTGCTCGTCTGAAGGGAACAGCTAGAACCGTCCTCAAAAATTAACCAAGTTTGCATTTAAAGCCAGAGTTCAGAGGAAGCATTTTGCAGAAAGTTCTGTGCTGCCTGTGAAGGCAGGGCAGGAGGTAGGGGAGGAGGGGGCCGAGCCGCGCCTCTCACAGAGGGGGATTTGGCTGGTGAGTGGTATTATTGTTGTATGGCACAGCGTTTTACAACAGTGCCTCTGCTTGACAGGAGGGTTTGGATGTAAAGCTCAGCCCGCCCTGCCGAAACACCGGGACCGAGTGAAAAATGTGACACAAGCTAAAGATGATTGACACTAATGCTGTGCCACTGCACTCTGGGAAGATGGCTCCTTCGTCAGCCCATCGCTATTTACCATTAGCGCTTCCCGCTCCCACCTCCATCTCCCAGCACAGCTGCCGGCCGTGGCACACACCTGTGAGGACGTCCCTGCAGCGTGCCCCGCACACGCGCTGCTTCCCGCTGCCCGGCTCCGTCCTCTTCAGCAGACGCAGCACTTCAGTGTAATTGGCGGTGGCAGCGCCGTACCTGGCAGCGGTGAGGGCGATGGCGAGGTTCATCCGCGCGTCGTTGTGCTGTCCTGCAGCGGGAAGGGACCGGGAAGGATGTGAGTCACCTCCAGCCACGGCCGCGCGGTACGGAAGCGTGTCAGAACCGATCTGTCACAGCTGTCCCTGTCACATCCAATAGCCGTGATGGCTGCTCGCGCCCGACGTCGTTATTTAAAAGACACATCCTCTGCACGGCCCCCACCCGGCTCCCACCCCGCAGCCCTCGCTGGTGTGGGGCCGAGGGCGATGGGCTCAGCCGCCCCACAGAGCGCTCCTCCTCCAACATGAGACCCTACTGCAGCTGCACGGCTCTACCAAGGCATAATTCAGCAGTGCCACTGCAACCCAGCCCCGTTGCTGTTCCAGGTTGTGCCACGCTACATGCAAAACCCAAGAAATCTTTCAGGCTGCGCTAAATTGAAAGTTTTCTGTGACTTTCTTTTGTGTTATTATTTCATAGGTATTTTAGCTTCCCAACATACAGCACAAAATCATCAGAAAAGAAATAAGCAGACAAGAATTAATGAAGGATTCTTAACACATATCATTAAAGATTTATTACTGAAATTCCCTCGTTAAAGAAAACCAAGAGAGAGGCGGAGGGACCGTGAGGGGAAGATGATTAATTACTTTAAAACATGGGGCTTCACCTGAGACTTTTCCTATTTATTATTGCCACTGAAGTTAAAGTCCAGGATGCTGGCTGGAAAGAATTACTATACATTGAAGGGGCCAGGCTCTGTGTGTCCTGAATAATTAATTTACAGCAGGGCTAAACTTCCTCAGATGCGGTTCACTTCCCCACGTGCCCGGACCAGTTCTATCAAAGCTAATACAGGTGAAGTGATGAATTTGTAATAGATATTGTTGTTGATTTATGTTGCCAGCACCCTGAACGCTCGGTACAAATGGTTTATGCAAAGTCTGGTCCTTCTGATTCTGCCCGCGCATCTCGAACCGCCGCGCACATAATCTGTTCCCAGCTAAAAGGGCAAAGTTATACAGATGGGATCAATGGCCTGGAGGTGCCACCTCCCCTCTCCTCATCCTCATTCTAACCCAGCTGAGGCGATACAGTGCCATCAGTCTTCAAGCACAAGGCAAGCTATGCGAAGTGAACAGAAACAGTGATATGATGAAGCACCAATGAAGAAACAAACAGTAACTCTGATTCAACTACGCAAACAATGCCCAGAATAAACTGCAGAAAAGAACAGCAAAACAACTTAGCAAGATGTCAAGAAAAGTTGCAGATGCTCCAACACAGCAGATGCATGAGACTAAACAGCCATCTGTCAGAAGTGGCAGGCAAATCATTAAACAAATGCACCAACATTTCTGCTACAGCAGTGTCAGGGAAGGGATGGAGTGACCTTACAAAGTCTATCTCAAAACTGAGCGGTTTAACGAAGGGCTGAGAATGTTCACTGCCTTGTTCACACAGTGAGCAGCGGGAAAAAAAGACGGAATAGCAGCAAGCTGCATTACAGCAGCTACTTTAACGTACAGCACATCCAGAAAGCTCTTCCAGCCCAGGGCTGAAGGCGTGCAGAAGCAGGGCAGCCTGCAGCCGTCCCTCCTTGCTCTGATGCTTTGTTTGCAGCTCCCCAGCTCATGGGGCGCTGCAGGGCTTTGTTGTACAGGGCAGGAAACCCAGCATAACTGAATCCTGGAGGTGTTCAAGGCCAGGTTGGATGGGGCCCTGGGCAGCCTGGTCTAGTATTAGATATGGAGGTTGGTGGCCCTGCCTGTGGCAGGGGGGTTGCAGCTTGATGATCCTTGAGGTCCCTTTCAACCCAACCATTCTATGATTCTATGATTAACTGCTACCTGGGAGGAAGTGCTCCACACGAAGGAAAGCCCGAAGCAGCAGCCCTGCACAGCACTCCTTCGAGGTAGCCTTGCTGTACTTCTCATCCACATCCCCCTCATCATTACCCTGCTGTGAGAAAACCCTTGCTGTTGCTCAGTTCTCAGCTGTCCATGGGACCCCCGAGTGCCTAGGCAATGCACTTGCAGGAAGAGGACTAGGAAATAACCAGTTGATTAACTATGCATTGAGAAAAAACAACACTGGCTTCAGATCAATGGAATCCACAGTGCGGAGTGCTGGAGTATTTCACAGTATAAACAGCAGAGATCTGTGGAGGTCTAGATTGGAAAGCAATGAGGAGTGACTTACTGGCTCATAAATTTATCATGTGTGGAGAATAATACCTCAACAGTTCAGTCTAGGATGGGGTCACGGTCCGATGGTGCTCCCACCTGGGAACAGGTTTATTTGTTGGGAGGTGTGTCTGCGTGGTTTTAACTTTAACTCGTAAGTGCACATTTTCCCACAAACAATGACATTAAAACCCTGCACTTCGTGCAATCATCTTCTGCCTTGACACCTGAAGAAGCCATTGCTGCTCCTCCATGCAGAGCAGCTACTGCAAAAGTACTGCAGAACAGCCCTCACTACAGCACCGTTCACGGTTGAGAAAACATTTTCTGCTGCTGAAATAAACCTAGTTACTTTCAGCCATGTTAGTTTGAAATAACAATCATTCCCAATTCCAAACAGGTTGGAATGCGTTGTGGCACGTCAGCAATCCTTACCACTCGAGAGGAACGGGAGAGAGAAGAACAAGAATGCTGCCTCTCAGTCTTCTCATTTTTTCAGTGAAATACCATCTTCCCTTTGCAACATTCAGGTCCTCCACACCCAACATAAACGCCTCCAAGCTTAACTTTCTCCAAACAGAGATGTAAAGCTTTCTTGACACTAGCACTATTAGCACGCTCAGAAAAAGCCCAGGAAACCCAAGGCATAGGCGTGTGCTAAGGACAAGGTGACCGAAGACCTCCGTGGGAGGCTCTGCATCATCTACTCCAGGCAGTTCTGCATCCGCACTGGCACTCCAAAGCAAACACAGAGCTATCTCCCCTTGCTCCCCCCCTTCTACTCTACCATGGGTTACTTATGAATGTTTTGGTTGTTTAAAATAACCCAAAAGCTGTTTTACAGTACCACAGCAGCTATGTCCAACTAACTTGGCATTCCTTTCCATAACAAGCAAGCTGCTGAAGATCTCCTAACGAAGCTCAGAGCAATACAGTGAGTACCTAACCAGGACATCCACCAAGCACAGACGTGCCCAAGCACCCTGCCCCAGCCAGGCGAGCGCTGCCACAGTCCTGCAGGCTGCTCCAGGGCAGGCCTGAGGAGCATGGGCTGGCAGTGTGCCTGTTGGCTCTGCCAGCAGGATGCATCTCCAGCTTTGGAACAAATGTCCAGGAGCCACAGATGGAACCTGCCGAGCTCTCCTCACAACTTCTCCCAAGGTACAACTCAAAAATGGGTGCTGAAATCCTTTAAATTACTTCTGAGAAAAAGAAAGAGCCACCCATCTCATTGTTCCTGTTGTCATCTGCTCATTGTATAGCAATAATTGCAGTAAGCTCATTTTCATTAAGCGTAGCCAACACTGTTAACGAGACACTGGCCTAACTGCTTTCAATAAAGTGACACTTAATCCTCTCAAAGAGAACCAACACTATTCTTAGAAGGCACACAGTCAAAGACATTTGGGGCAAGACAACATTTTGTCGATGTGTTCCACATAATTTTAAGATCAACAGTGATGCCATTTGGTTTATATTTTTTTTTCTTTTCCGTAATTTAGGAAAATTCTATTTTCATTCCTTCGTAGCAAATGCTGCATTTCTTCAAATAAGAACAGACAATGCTTCCGTTGGCACCAAAAGAATCCTCCTACAGAGTGCACAGTGTACATTCGATTTTATTTTTACCAGTGCTGAACCACAGCCAGCAGTGGCAACAAAGCCCACAGACTGTACAAGTTTGTGACTGATTCGGTGGAGCTGTGTGGAAGCCACCACGCCAGCGAGGCACGCTGGTGGTTCCAGTATCTTCTGCACTGTGTCACCCTGACACCCACTGCCTTTTACCCAACCTTGCCCTCTTTGCAACTCTCTGCAGCTGAAAATCAGCACCACAGTAGGCAGTGACTGCAGAGGGCGGAACTTCTTTTAATCCCAAGAGTGAGACGTTAGCCACCTAACTTTCCTATGCTAAGAACTAATGCTTTGCTACCTGACTGTCACGCTGCAGCCGTATTCAACAGCAGTGCCCCCAAACACTGCCCCCAAATTGCCCCACATACACTTTGCAAAACCATGCGACATCACGCTGTTGCAGTACTAAGCCAAACTTCTTGCCTTAAGGAGCAGGCTGGTGGTCCCTGCAACAGACACGAAAGCTTTCTCACCTTGTGTCAATTTACAGTCTTTTCCTATTAGGCTTACCTAATTATTGCTGTTGAGGTCAAGCTAAATGGAGAGCTGGAAATTAGCCACGCAAGAAGCTACATGACAGCCTTAATGCACTTTCTCAAGAGGGCAGATCTTTCTATAGACGTACATACCAGGCTTCTTTTGGAAGGAAGAAAAAACAAAAGAAATATTTGGATGAGAACCTAGGCCATGATTTTGAATTGCCACGTAATATAGCCATACAAATAGTTAGGGTTTGTTTGTTTTCTTTTAAAAAGCTCATGGGATAACAGTCAACTAACAGCTTGGGCATCACTTCCTTATTGGTATCACTGAGCTCCACTTGGTTAGCTGGAACACAGCCTGCAACTCGCAAGGTAGCCCCCTGGATCAGGAACATACCCCAGAGCCTACCCAGATGGGATATTACTGGACTGTCACAGTATCGATGCCCATTGTCCCCAAAAGCACTGATATTCTGAAGTCATCTTAAAATGGTATACGTCATATTCCTACATCAGTACTGCACAATTGCATTCATGTTGTACACAAACCCAACAGCACAGGGAATCAAACAGCACATTTCACGTGCATAAAAGTGTTCCTGCTGTGTATATACAAAGCTCACCAAATTTAAGGCTGATGATCTGTAGTTACATACAGTGATATATAATTAAGTTATCAGGGCTGCCTGCATCCACCAATTTTTAAATAGAGAGTGCTTAATTACAGGAACAGTTTTATTACAAGCATTAAAACAGGAACTCAACATCTGTTGCAGACGCTGGAACCAGTTGCATCCAAATTGAGTCACTCCAGCTGATTCATAACGCCTAAAAGTTGTTCCAGACTTCTTTCAGGAGGAATGCAGTAAGCCCTTCTCCCCAAGCCTGCGTCGAACAAGTTGAGATGTTAAGTTTTGACTCATACGCCAGGTCGTTAGAAATGCCCTGAGACTTGAACTATTTCTTAACTCTCTGAATCATGTGAAACTTAAGCCAGGTCAAAAATTCACCAAAAACTAACAGGCTTTCTAGGACACGCAGGATACACGTATTTGTTCTTGGACTGCTTCAGAGGGAAGAGTGTTCTGACTCAGTCAGATCAGTGCCACCACACCCACAGTAACACAGCAGTACCTCACCAGACTGCTAATGCTGCTAATACACATCATGTACAAATCATGTTCTGCTTTGCACTTGGCTATCCGCTAACGAAGACAACTAACCAAGCACACAGTCAAAAACCAAACAGGATCACAAGGAAGATGAGGAAACAAAAATGGAATACGCTCCAACTTATGCACAGTTATAAAGAAATGAATACATCAAAATATTCTGCTGTGGCATCATGGTAGGGTACACAAGCTAAAACTAACTGAAACTAAGGTACTAGCATATAAAAATAAGCCGTGCTATCCAAGCACGTTAGGAAAGAGAATTTGGAATTACTGTTCAGCACTGCTGCTTTGTAATTATGTTGTTTCCCACTTCTTTCTATCAGCCTTCAACTTGTCACCACAATCATATTGCGGTGTCAGTGTAAGTAAAAGCACAGTGTTAAAATGAGACCAAACACTGTCACTGTCAGTTTGTGGCAGCCGCGCTGAGATGTCACAGCACACAAGCATCAGGGCCGGCCTCCTGCAGCCGGGGCACGGGGACACGGCACGGCCTGTGGGATGGACGAGCAGCTCTGCAGCGAGACCTGGGGGAACCCTGCCAGGGCTGAAGACTGAGGGACAGAACCACGAGGGCAGGGGCTGCCAGCCAGGAGCGCATGCACGGGCCCAGGGTCACGGCCGCCAGGCCCAGGCCCAGCACACGCCCTGCTTGATGAGGAGCTCTGGGCAGCCCCAGCCCGGCCTCACCGCTCTGCACCCACTGCTGCCCGAGGTGCATGGGAACATATTGCTGACAGCCTCTATCATCCGTACAGCCCTGCCTACTGTACAGAACCAGTGCCTATTAACTAATGACCCACTATTATGTTCACAGAAAACACGCATATAAATTACAGCAGGGTTACATGCTCTGACGGAGCCTTCCCTCTAAAAGCCACGGCACACTGGGGCACACCGAGGTGTCAGCGGCACAACGTGCAGCTAGCATCATTTTGTTTGGAAATAATCTTAAATCTTTTAGGTAAGATGATCTGAAGAATTATTCCCCATTCACTTCTTAAGGGACATGAAAATCGTCCTTTGCTTACATGAGCATCAAAGAGCAAAGAAACAAAACCCAAAAACAACAACAAACAGAGGCATAGAATTCACTCGAATATTCATCACTCCCAACCCTAAACCCACAGCGTACAAACAGATGAATCCAGCAAGTCAGAGAGCAAAGCCAATTTAATCTGTGGCTCCCCTGAGGTAAATGTAGTTCACAGTCCTGCCCCCACCCCAACCTCAGCCATAATCCCCAGCTCCTGGAGGTAAGAAAGCACTGGAGTGAGGAAAATTCTGCAGCGGGATATAATGATCCAAAATGACAGGGACAATAATGACAATGAATTTCATGTCTCCCAGTCATGAGCCAGGGATGCTTGACTGGGCTGACTTACACAATTAAATTGTTACAGGTACAGCAGGAGATGCAGTTATCATCCGCGCGCTATTGGGAACGACGCCTCCAGCAAAAAGAGAACAAGTGCTCTGGAATGCACAGCCTTTTGTTGTGGAACTGCCGCTCCCGTAGGTACCGCCGTACCCTTTGACAGAGGGAAAACTGGGTTAAAGATGCAAGCCATTTTAAGCGATTGATTTTATCCCTTTTGAGAACGACAGAGAGCCGCGGCGGATGAAGCACTACTTGATTCCAGTCACCTTGCAGGAGAAAGAGAGCTGTCTGATTTTATCAGGCTTGGGAAGCGCCGCTTAGAACAGATTCCCCACTAATATTTATAGGAACAGCAGCAAAGAGAAACACCATCGCTGCTCCAGGTTCAGCACAGACGTGCATTTCGTTCTGCAAGTACTCCACTAGAGGCAGCCCGTATCACCTTACAAGCCTCCTCGCAGCAGCCTGCCGCTTCTCTTCAGGATTTCACATACAACTCTATTACATAAAACATGGGACAAAACGTATTTGGAAACAACTGGATATGGAGAATACGCATAGACTTTTCCAGGTTGTACCTACACTTTGTGTGCCTGCAAGGCTTCTCTCATTCACCTCCTTTCAATTTTGAAATACCAAGAAATATGGTTAGCGGTGTATTTCGCTATAGAAAAATCCTTCTAGTGACAAACTGCCAAAGAGTTTTCATATCCAGGGAAGGAGAAAAGTCATACAGCTGTCTGCATCTGAAATAGGGTAATACCCCTATTACGGCTCACAACGTTCTCCAAATATTCATTTGTCAAATATGAATTATAAAGCTGTAACGTTTCGTAATTCAGGACACACTCAAAAACTAGGAAAAACAGCTACAGGAGCCTACATAAAAAAAAGCATGTATTCCATTTTTGACAGCTTAATGAATGCTCTCCTCTTTTGCATTGATTTTTGTGTGCGTCGCTGTGTGTGCCTGCGTGCCCAGGAAGGATTTCTCATGGGGTTTGCTGTACACAAGGAAAGCTAAATCCTCTGCCAATGCTTTTTTTCCCCTTTATGTTGAAATGTTTTAATACGAAGGTTATTTAAAGAGAGAATAAATACCAAGAATACAAAGAACTACTTACATCCCAGTAAGCATACTGGAAAGTCGCAGAACAAGACATTAAGCAATCGGCTCCCCTGAAGCCACCCAGTGACAGGAGGAGCAGCTGCTAATTCCTATTTGCAGAAAGTAACAGCAAATTCCAAGAGCAAGGTCAACAAAAAACCCTAAACATCTTAAATTCATGACTGACTCAAGAACAAACATTCTCCTTACTCACCTAAAGGCTCAACTTGAAAGGCAAAATATGTAAGCAGAGAAGTCTGCAAGCATCTAAAGATAGAAAGCAATGCACCTTGAGGAGATCTGCACCACTTAGAATTCTAAATAAATATGCTGGCCACTCGCATCTCGCCTTTAATGTTCTCCCTGGTTTTTAACATAATGCATTACGTATGATTTAAATGGAGATTAATTCTTCCATTTAAAATGCTTTAAAATAATTCTGCATATGATCTTGAGATCTCAGGCCAGCTCTCCCTAGTGCCTCTCCTCCAGTTTTCCTTGAGCTACATAAATGGAACTGACAGATCACTGCTCAGATAGCAGCCACGTTCTTCCCCCAAAATGTTGCCTTTTTGCTATTCAGGAGTATCCTAATACCAACAAACGCTAAATGCAGTCTGACATGTACCCCTAAGAAACAAACTTGTAAGTTGTGGCTTCAAAGAAAACCTTGAATAAATAGGACACGTTGTGTACACCCAGGCTAACATCCAACATATGCTTTAGTTTCCCGATGCTGAGACAGAGCAAGAATAGCCTCTGGTAAAGCCTCTGCTTTGCTACTGCTGGTACTCCCAACATTTATAATGTACCATTTTTTTTGCCTGTATAAACAATTTTAAAAATGTAATTAAGACGACCGTGGCAGCATTTCAGAATACAGAATATTGTGAATAATGGATCACTTGACACGCCACTGCTTTGATCGGCCATTACAGAAAAAAGCAAAGAGCACTGCTGCTCCTTCTCGTGGCAAGGCAGCATTGCCACCAATACGAATATCACTGGAGAGGTGGTTTTATCAAATTAAAGAGTCACCCACATAACGAGCATTTTAAATTCTTCCCTTTGGTGGTGGCAGTCAACATGCCCACAGCAAGATGCTGCTGGCTGGGCTATTTACAGCCACAGATACAAAGACACTACAATAGAGACAGGAATTATGACAGAGGCAGGAACAGAGAACACAAGAATACGAGATAAGAATTTTATTTATTCCTTACACAGGGAAAACATGGACAGAGAGGAAAGATATGACCTATTTTGAGATTCAAATGTTCTGAGGGTTGTTTTGTTTTTGGCTTGTTTTTTTTTTTTTGCCATTACTTAATGCTCTCATTCATGACTAATTCTGGTGACAGAATTAAAGTGAGCATAATTCAGCCTTATCGTTCCCTTCTCCGCTTTAAGTTCAGTTCCCGTTCCCTTTTGTCCTCCATTCCTTTGGACTTGTTAAAACTCAAATTAATAGATTTACAGTGTAGTGTGCTGGCTGACTCGTGTTGACAGAGCACAGGTTAATTGATCAAGATGAACGAATTAATGCTTCATAGAGTAGAGTGAGCCTACACAGACCACGGACTGACCAGTGGAGAATACTGTGGCACACACAGAATTATAGAATCACTAAGGTTGGAAAAGACCCACAGGATCATCCAGTCCAACCATTCACCCATCACCAATGGCTCTCGCTAAACCATGTCCCTCAACACAACATCCAAACGTTCTTTGAACACCTCCAGGGTCGAACCACACCTACCTGCCAAGCTTCATTCTGGAATGGGGCGCCTTAAGAACTGACATAACACGGTCACTCTCGCTTTGCCCTGCACACACAGCCTCAAAGCTGCACCACTCAGCTGATGATACCTCTGTGTTTCAGAAACTCCCCTGCATTCAGCTGAGGCTTTAAGGAGCTGAGCATTTTGTTTTGTCGGTGCTGATGTTAATTGCCAGTAGCATTCCTCTAAATGCTGAAAAAGAACAGTGTGTAAGCTACTCTATAGCAGCCCATAGCTTTAAGAGAAAAGCAACGCATGGCCAGTAACACGAGCACAAACAAATTTCACTAGCAGCAAAACTTAACACCTGCTTTTGAGATCAGCCTGGAAGTCCTGCCAGCACCACTGTGCTGGAACAGCTGCCCAGAGAGGCTGTGGATGCCCCGTCCATCCCTGGAGGTGTTCAAGGCCAGGATGGATGGGGCCCTGGGCAGCCTGGGCTGGTATGAAATGTGGAGGTTGGTGGCCCTGCCTGTGGCGGGGGGTTGGAGCTTCATGATCCTCGAGGTCCCTTCCAACCCAACCATCCCATGATTCCATGATCTCTGCCCATCAGCGGTGTGTGCTGCACAGATGTTCGCCGCTGAAGGACCACGTGGCGTCTTGGCACTGAATGTTCACATCTATTGCAACACCATTTAAACAATTATTCAAAGAAACTTAAAGATTATCTTTAAGGTTATCCTGTAACTGTACGCTTCTAGAATGCTGGAGTAGCACAGAGCTGTGATATGTCCAAACTATCTATTTCATCAGGAAAGGCTTCAGTAGATGATAGATTCCCAAGCTATAGTGCTCTTTTGAGAAGTGTAATTACAGTGTAATTCGTTGTTCTTATGAGCTCCTGGGATCTCTTAACAGTCTAAGAGAAGGAATAGCTTATAATAATGAAAAAATAAGCCTGAATTACTTCTGTGTATGTTATTTACAGCAGCTCTCGTTATGGTACGTGAAAGTTTTCGTTCCTTTCATGTGACACAGTTAAAATGCCACAAAACCCAATTAAAAAAATCTTGCTTTTAAATAACCACTTATTGAAGATACAGAGGAAATAAAAAGTAGTAAATTTTTACTTCTCTCTGAAGAATCTAAGTCCATCTTTTAAATCTCACTCCATTCCCAAATAAGAACCTACGCGCACAAGCATCCAGGTCTATTTTTCACTCCACTGGACTCTGTGTAAGACAGCTTACAATCACCAGCATGCACTGCCTCCCTAATATTACCCAAGCCAGCACGTTTCAAGAGGCCCTCCCACTTCTTCCCAGTACAAAAGCCCCTATTGATAAGCTGATGAATAGTATAAATGAAGTTCTAAAAAGAGAAAAGTACAGCCTCTGTCATCAAGTTTGTGTGAAGACATTGCTGGTTTCCCAAAGGTCAAAAAGCAACATCTCCAGGTAAAAACTAAGTAGAACTGTACCACTACTGCAGCGTGTCAGCATTAAGCTGTTTATGCATTGGAGGGCCCCTCCAGGCCTGCAAGGAACCCAGGGCCTTCTTGTCCTCCTACCCTTAACACACTTATGTTGTGATATTACCAAGATGCCTCATTATTGAGGAAATCTTAGGAGAACTTCCTCTTTTGGAAGCAATATAAAGGAGAAATGGAAAATGGGGCATAAACAACCCAACTAAACATGCTACAAAACAGCATACAAGTCTGCTGCAAAACAGAAGAGCTCTGTCTTCTAGACGTTATCAGAACCCAGTGCATCAAGAAAGCAGTTATGACAGCATACTCCACTCCAACTCAAGGAGTGCTTTCCAGCATTTAGAATTCATACAAAATTCAGACCTAAGAACACTGAAGCTCTGACAGTTCAGGGCTACAACCTGCATAACAGCAGAAAGCACTGAGATGTCACGGCTGGGACAAAGCTCAGACACCCGTGACAACACAAGTGCTAATATTCTGGACAAGCAAGACTTCTAGGCAGCCCTACGCCAAGGAGACCAACTCATCCTTTACCAGTTTTGTTTTTGGACTGCCTCCAATATCTGCAGATGCTGATGGGACCAGGACAGGGACTCTGCTCAGAAGACCCACTGTGGCACCTGTTCCTGTGACGCTTTGCTAGGGACCAACCATTACTCGTTTCACAGAACAAAATGAGGAGCCTTACCAGCATTCCTGCATTACAGACATGAATGATGCTCCTGAGTAAGCATGAACGCTTCTGAACACAAAAACTGCTATTTCAAGACAAATGCAGCATCAGAAAACTTGCAGAAAGCATCCATTCTCTCTAGGGCTGATTGTGCATGCACGTTATACAAACACATATCAGCACCTATCGTAACCAACAGTCTTCACAACAACTCGAGCTGGAGGCATTTTTTCCTCCCATGATTTTGTAACTCTTTAAAGGTGTTCTGGCAGAAATCTTAAGTTCGAAATTCTTCTCAAACCAGAAGTACTACAGTAAACTATTGAGCATTACCAGAATGACCATTGCTTGACATGTAATACCTTGGAAGATGTATTCAGTCTGAGAAGAATTCAATGCAAAAACTTGCAAGTAGTGCTACTACTTGATAGAGGATGCTTTATACTGGGGGCATACTTTGTTTTAAACAAAGGCAAGGGCTGAAGTAAACACAGGATTAAATGTGGAGGTTGGTGGCCCTGCCTGTGGCAGGGGGGTTGGAGCTTCATGATCCCTGAGGTACCTTCCAACCTGGGGGCATACTTTGTTTTAAACAAAGGCAAGGGCTGAAGTAAACACAGGATTAAATGTGGAGGTTGGTGGCCCTGCCTGTGGCAGGGGGGTTGGAGCTTCATGATCCCTGAGGTACCTTCCAGCCCGGACCATTCTGCGACTCAGAAATCTAACAAGATATGACTATTAGCTGATTAGGAGTAGCTTTTATTGCTCAGTCAGTCATGAGGATGTCTAACTTAAAACAGGCTGAGCAGCAAGTACCACATGTGCAGAGTATTTGCAGCAGGAAGAGCCTCACCTCTCCAGCACAGCAAAAATCATGCACAGCTGGAAAGTTGTTGGGAATCACTGGAACATCAGGAGGCTTTCACATATCACTACACCTACTAGCTGGAAAAACAAGCATATCCTCTCCTACATCCCTTAAATCACTGTAGTGAGCACCATAAGCATCAATTCGATAGATATAAATTAAGATGCAAACTGAATCCTTCAAGTCATTCTTCCCCTTGGAGAGTCAATGTAGCTGATGTACATGTGTTCCTCCCTCCCCCCTCTCCCCAAATATAGAACAGTGTAATAAGAGCCACATAAAGGGAACATACCATCATAATAGACAATAGCTCCAACAAGCTTGTCTTTGCGCAGCATTGGGAAGTGCTCCAAGGCTCTGGCCTTGCTGAGGACGTAACTCCTTTTCAGACACTGACTTCCTGCCACGAGGTCGTACAGTTTTATTCCAATCCAGTAGTATGGCAACTGCCACCATCTGCAAGAAAAAGATGATTTAACTTCATGGGAAGTCAAAAAGCGAGAGCTCACACTTCTTGTAATGCTTCTCCTAACACCCAGCATGCTGTGCTGCGCTGGTTTTACTTTCGTACTATTGAACAAATTCACAACATCAGGTAAAGTAAACGTGCAAAAAGCTATGTATTGTTTGCTAGTTTCAGCTGGTCTCCTCACCGCAGGAAGTCAACTACATTCAGCACTTGTTTCTTCTAGAATTAAGACCACTGTTTTTTTTTACTTCAGTGTAAGATGAGGAACCAAAGCTGAGCACTGAAGGAAGACCCAGACTGCTTTGGCACATGCATTTGAGGAGTCAAGATGAGCTGGAAGAGCTAACGCCTCCTACACAAACCAGAGCAAATAAACGTAGCCCACTGCTGAGCTACGTGAGCTCCAGCGGTTACAAGCTACAAGCCTGCTCTGTGGGACAGGAATATGGCCACACATTAGGAAGATTCATCAAAAGCTCACTGCTTTGAGTAGCCTGCTCTACTGAACAACTGCTCTGACAGAGCTAAAAACCTAACCCAAATCACTTAGTCCTCCTCAGGAGGAAGAAACTGTCCTCTTAACAGCAGCGTCATGTACAGTGGAAGGCAACGCACTGCATTACTGCACTGAACACTGGTGGCTGTCAGGACTACACAGCCCATTTTGAAGAAAAGGATAATAGTGTGCACTGAAGACAAGGATGTACTGGAAAGAACAGTAAATAATATCCTGGGAATTATGAGTTCATTTCAGCTGCAAATTCCCCTCCTCTACACCAACTGTAATGGTTAAAATGCACCAAGAAGTTGGAGTCCAAGAGGTGCTACTGGCAGCAGTGATACCAGGCTCGTGCCATGAGGGCACTTCATGCTTCTACAACACTGCAACATCTCACCTCTGGGAAGACAAGAAGGTTGTGACAGGTAGAAAGACACAACTGGGAAAAGGCATCTGGAAACTTCTCCAGGGATTGCTTGTCAAAGGCCATGCTAAAGGAGAGGTACGATAGCAGAGCTTACTTGTAAACAGGCAGCATGATAGGCAGAGGAGCTGACAGGTGAGGAGCTATTTCAAGTAGGTTTGCACGCTCCTGAAGTGCTTCTTTCACCATCTTGTACTGAAAAAAATAAGCATATATGATTTTCAAGTTACCCAATTTTGCCCCAAAATGCAACATTTAATGAGAAAACTGTTCATCAATGCACATATCTCCCATAAACCTTCCTGTTCTCTCAGAAGCACACTAAGATCTGCTGGAAAAATAAAATAGAATCAGAAATTAAGGAAAATACTTTTGTAGCAGATTAAGCTTAAGTGGATTCCTTTGGAATCTTGGCTGGTCAATGCTGGTGACCAATGTTCCACGTGAACTTAACGCCCAATGAGCTGCAGCACTGCTAACCAGGAGCAGGAGGCCACGGAGGAGGCTCAGAGCACACACCAAGGTACTGCTTTGGTGCAGATTCCCACATTTAAATCCCACAGAACTCTGAGCTGCAAATGCAGACGTGTTCCTCTCCAAATCAGTGGTACCAATCCATATCAAGTTGCTCTTGGGGAAAAAAAGATGGGGATTCCTACAGGTGGGTAACTGTGCTTCTGGTCTATTTATCCCCAAGGGGTCACAGTTTCTGTGGCAGTATTATTATCATTAAAATGCATTCTAGATTAGAGAAGTCTCAGTGAGATAAACTGACTTCTAAAAGCAAGAACGCCAACTTCCACCAGAATGAGGCAGGACAGAAGTCCATTAAAAGTTAATCACATACATAATCACATAATCACTTCATCATATTTTCCTTACCCACTTCAGAATCACCAGGACAGCCCCTCACTCCCCCAGATTCTGATCCTGACAGCTAAGAAGCTCCTCCTATTTTCAAGGAAGTGTTTCTGCCCTCCCTCCCCAACACATCCGCAGTCTAAAAGGCCCAGCTGTTAGACTGCCTGTAAGTGAATCCAGCAGTAAAGGGCACCACCAATTTCCCCGTTCTGGAAAGCTCAACTGGAGAAGGCATTTTCTGTGTTGCAATCCACAGCCACCGTGTGCAGCCAAGTATTAGAAAAAGAAATGAAGAACTCTGATGTAATTGGGACAGGGAAAGTGTCTACCAGCAATTTTTGCTTAACAACCTGCATAAACAATTACCTGCTCAAAATCCAACTTCATGATGGCCTTCTGAAGATATCTCACTCCACCATGGATCAATTTAGTACTCCTGCTGCTGGTCCCTGATGAGAAATCATCTCTTTCTAGAAGGGCTGTTTTTAGTCCTGTGTTACCAGAAAACCAAATTAACTTCTTAAATTACACAATTTGTATGTAATTCATTAAAGACACTTCTCTAGGGTAGAGACAATCACAAGAAAAATTACTCTGTACATGGATAAATTTGTATTCAAAGTGTAGTGCACTGTCTATATTGTAATGAAAAATTTTAGCCTTCTTCCTGAGGGAAAAGTCAAAACAGAACTTAAACAGAAGCACATTAAAACCTGGATATTTCACAATAGAAAGGCATTACAGTACATTATAGGGGCCACGCTCCCTCAAGCAAATTGTAGTTTGTATTCACGGCAGGAACAGAATATTTTCATGAATAGCCTTAACTCTTTGCAGCAGAGAGCTCAAACTATCACACTAATTACTTCAACAGCACAGCAGCCAGACAGATAACTGGCAACCCTGCCTTCTGCCCAAAGTTTGCTCCAGAGGCTCCCGGTGCCAGAAGAGGGCCCATCTGCAATGGGTGCACACTCAAGGGAGAGCCTATGGGATCCATGCTTCAAAGACATCTTGTGAACGTGGGCACTGCCATTATTTGCTCCCCAGAAAGCTTCCCAAGAAGACTGCTACCACCCCAAACCAATCAGCCAGACCTTAAGGCTATCCCACTGAAAGGGGAGATGAAGTGGTTGGAGGAGCACTTCAAAGGAAAAGCATGGTGAGCTTCAGTGACAGTGGCAGAGCTCCAGCACAGTCTTACTTGTTTTAGAGACTAAATGAAATAGGGAAGGAGGGAGGGAGGTTTTCCTTCATGTAGAAGGAAGATACCAAAGGTGCAGCACAAGGCTACATAAATGTAACAGAGCACCAGCCAATATATCCAATATTGCAGGTTGAAAACCTGCAGCCCTTTCCAGTGAGACTACCAACAGCCCCAGGGTTGAGATGGAGCACGTGGAGTTCCAGAGCCTTCTGAATCCAAGTCTGAACAGCCTTTTAGGATTAAGAACTCAGCATTTCACCTCTGCCTGCCAGCCCACCCAAACCCAAGTGTACGCCAGCCTTAAAGCTACAATCCAAGATTTCAATCCCCAGCGCTCAAAGATAAACCAGCTCCCACTGATTGTTACTGTGAAGCAAATGAACTACTTCTAATATCCAGGTTTCTCACTCATAACTCAAGAGTTTGTCCAAACATGAGCTTGCCACGAATTGATTTTACCAACAAAATTAAACAGCCATTATCAACATGCAAGTTACCAAATCCCAGCTTCCCTGGCTGAGTGTCATTAAGCAGACAGACCTTCTCCATCTCTGAAGATGTGCAAAAGCTGTTTCGCTTCATTACTATTTTTCTCCTCTGCATTTTCATCCGGGAGAGCAAAGGAGAGCATGATATACACACACACAAAGGATGCAGCATCCTGCCATACGCATGAAATCATCGTGTAATTAAGACTTAACACAAAATATAGCAACTTCAGTAGGAACTGTGGGAAAGAAGAGTTGATCTGCAGCTTATAATGCACATACTGCAGCGCTCACACAACACAGACATCCTTCTTTCACACCCTGTACAGGCAAAGGGCACACATACAGCGCTGCTACCAGACAGCACAAAGCTCAGGCAGGTGTGAGGCTGCCAGGTGCTGTGCTTTCCAGCACAAAGGAGGGATAACCACAGGGCTCAGAAACATTCTCACCAATCCGGAACGCAGAGTGCCTCAGAGAGAACACTCTGCATTACAGTGCATGTTCTGACAAACACCTGGAGAGGGGCTGCATGCTTGCTGTGACCCAGCTGCACTGGAGGACAGGATGCAGCTCCCTGTGGGTGAGGGATGTGGCAGCGCTGCCAGCAGTGCTCCTGCACAGACAGTGTGGGACAGCAGCGTCCTGTTGTTAGAAGGCAGCTGGACCATGGGAAATGCATGATTAGCAGATGTTTCTTAATGATCCAGGGCAGCCACGAGGCTGTATTTGGCACACGGCTGCAAGACAGCCACCAACACTCCAGCATAAGGAAGCCCGAGGAAGAGAAGCACCGCAGGACGGCCCCGTGGCCATCTCTGGCTTACAGAGCAGGAACACAGGGAGCTGGCAGTCAGTCACTCCAGTTACTGTAGCAGATCCCTCCAACTGGGGCAATCCGAAAATCAGGCAGACGAGGCGAAAGTGAAACTCAGTGGTACGGCCTTGGGACCACCAGCAGCACAGTGACACGGGAGCCCAGGGAGCCTCTGCACGAGCAGTCGGCCCTTGGGCCCTTCCCTCTCCATCCTTCAGGGCTGCTCGATGCCATTTTAACATCTGTTGGTCTCCCAGAACTTCTGTCCTTAAACTAATTATTACTGGTAACTTCCAAAGATCAGAGTAATTTATTTTTGTCAAATGTGACTGAAGATTAATGGGTACAATCAGAAATAATGTGCTGAAAATGTATCAAACTCATGAAAAGCAAAATTTGTTGTTAAGTGAAGCAAACATAATAAAAGAGCAAGTTCCATGAATGAACAGCAACAACACACAACTCATTAACCAAATGCCTAGGAATATTTCACACTTCAGAAAGCCACTGATATAATCAGAACATCCAGCAAAAGGAACTATTGCCTACAATAATTCCTCTATGCTTCACAACTGTATTTTCTACCACAGTATGGCAAAGGGAGAAATGAGAAGATCCGAAGTTACTTTTAACAATAAATGAAAAAATCAGTGACTTGCTGTGCAGGTAGCTGCCAATGATGCATGCCGTGCTGCTCAGTCTGCTTCAAAGCGATCACACCTCCTGGCTCCAAATCTAACTCCACATAACGTCCCTGGAGTCAGCTTTTGCCTCTTCCGTCTGAGGCATATCTACATGTTAAACAACCTGAAGAACTTCATGTCTATTTTATATTTGGAAATAGCAAGGTCAAAAATACAGATACCAATGAAGGCTGGTTCTCTTTCATTGGCTGATTCCACTGAAAACAGCAACAGAAAGAACACATCCCAAGGTGAGCGTTTCTCACTAATTCTTCGGAGCTTTTAAAACAGAAACACAAAACAGCATTTCAGCTGAGCAGGGGCTGATGCTCCAGCCTCCCTCAGAAACCTGTGCATTTTTACCCATGCATCTGGAGACTTGTTTTCACCAAACTTATGAAGTTGCTAATTGTCTCCAAGGGCCACTGAGTTTGAGTAGAAGCTGCTGGCTGAAGTTACCATGCAGGGAGGACAACAGCAGGTGCTCGTGCCCCGCACTGCCCCCATAACCAGAGCTCTGCACAGGACAGACGAGCTGCCACACATCCACCAGGCAGCAGCCCGCTGCCATACAGACATTCCCAGCCCCTTGCAGAAGTCAGGTAGAAAGCACCATCCTGAACTTATTTTACCTCAAGCTTTCTGGCAGAAGGTTAACGATGAGTCCTTCCACTTAGGTAGCTTCTTAAACCAGTTACACAGCTAAGCCCACAAAAGAGGAGCCAGCAGAGCACAGATCTACTGCATGCAGCTGCAGACTGAATGCTGGGAGTAGGCCCCTGGTACATCCAAACAGCCTTCCCGAAACCTGCAGTGCAGCAAGCAGCTACAGAGCATTAGCAGAGGTTGTAGATCTCACGTTACAGGAAACATGAGCTGAGAGCCCTCTGCCTCATTGTGAATTCATGCTTGCTCCATTCAGAAATAACTGTGCTAGAAGCGTTGTGCAACTGCTGTACTCCCTCTGCTGCAGGCATGCAAGTGTGACTGCGGGTAAATCCACCAAGCACGAGAGGAGAAACCCATCCAAGAGAAATCCATCTGCAGCCAGCAGAAGGGTTAGCACTGATGTGAACTGCATACAGGCATTCAGACAATGAAAACTATGCTGAAATAAAATATAACAAGATTTTTTTCTTCGGGTTCATTTCTGCTCCTGAGATCAGAAGGCAGTTTTACAACCAGGCATTCAGAGGACACGTTCTTTACCTTCAAGTGGCTTTTGAAAGCCAATCCGATTAATTATTACAAACTATGCAGTCCAAGAATGAAGCCTTACCTCTAGTGACTGCATCTAGGGCACAACCACATCCTGTTGCTCCTCCACCTATGATAAGGACATCAAACTCAGGTGTGTTTTTTAGTGTCGAAATCTGCTCTTCTCTTGTAGGAAAATCGTTCTTTATGGGCACAGTCACTGCTTCTGCAGCCTGAACATTCACCAGGGTGCCCTACAATGATTGAAAACAAAGCAAAGATCTGCTTTTAATGTGTATCCAAAAGCCACACACACACACACGCTTACATATACATGCAGCAAGTCACAGCACTTTCTGTTACCCAGAAGGTAAACTATTTCAAGTCACTTTACCTTTATTTAATGATAATACTTGATTAAAGCATTATGGAGCAAATACTATTAAAAACATGCCAGATCACAAGAGCCATGCAGGCTGTCTCTTTGCTTGCAGCTCCAGCTTTGCATCCCAGCTCTCTTCCTCCCAGGCTTCCCTCACTCACCGCTGCCCCTCGTTCTGCACACAGCTAGGCAGTGAGTTCCTCTCACCACTACTTTGCTTGTTTGTTCTGAAGACCCAAAGGACCCATGTTTCCCACTTCCAGAAGATGCTTTTAAACCATTGCATTTTTAAGATATGCACTACAGAGAGTGGGAGGCCGGGCTCAGGGTAACTAACTGGGAGATGCAGATGGACCGAAACGAACAGGAAATTAGGGCCACTCATTTTCAGAGAGTCTCCTGGAAGTTACACTTCCTGCAGAAAACAAAAATCCAAATGTAAGCCCTATGCCCTAATCTCCATCCCTGGGGGTGTTGCAGAGCCGTGGGGATGTGGCACTGAGGGTCAGAGTCAGTGGGCACGCTGGGGGTAGGCTGGGCTTGGGCATCCTAGAGGTCTTCTCCAACCCTAATGACTCCATGAATGTAATGCATCGTTAGTCCAAGCAGCAGATTTAATTGATGTAAGACAGCCTGTGCCCAGGGCTCCTAGAAAGAACAGAAGCTACATTCAAGTGGCAAAGCCCACCCAAATCCCCCCAGCAGCACGCCCTGCCTCGCTGCTCTCCCCACTGCCCAGCGGTCCCACAAACATTCACCAAGGCACCCTGAAGCTGCAGAGAGCTATCTGCATGTACAGGCCACCTCCAGGTTTTAAGAACTCCAAGTGCTTCCCTGGCATTTACAGAGGAAGGGAATATACACCTGCCACAGCGAAACAGCTTGACTGACAAAAGGTATCTCTGTCACTTGCAGCCATCTGTTCCTATCTGCAGCTGAAGAGGTTTCCAGCAGCTACTGGCCAAATGGTGCAGCTCCTCTTCAGCTAGCAATTCTGTGCTTGTGGGAGCTGTTAGCAGGGCTGGGGAGCCTAAGGTAGAAGGGATTCTTGCAATACCAACTGTAAATTATCAGTGAACTCAGCCACGCACTGAAGCTTCAACTCAGCTTGAACTGTCAGTGAAATGTATTCTCTCAGTGTTGCTATAAACTTCTCACTGCAACTGACAATACAATCCAGTAACCTCTAGTCCTGCCTAAAGAAAGTGCACATTCAAAACACACAACTAATGACCAAGTTCATCTCAATCATGGATTACACAGACTGTAACACAAAGACTTGTCTTCCACTTCCATGCTGGGTAACAGTGCAGCACAGGCAAGGTAACAGCCAGTGCTACCACTGCCCTCTGTGGCAATACAGACTATATCCTAAGGGCTTACCTTAACTTCAGAAAAGGAATACAATAAAAAGTCAGTTCGTGAAGCACTGACACCATTTAGTTCCTTTAAAATGCATTATCTACAACAAATGCAGTAAAAGAGAGCTCCAAGCAAACAGTCCCTGGTGTAGCAAAAGCACAGAGATCAGCACACGAGTAACTGAAAGTAAGTACAGTGATTAGCAGCCTAGGAATTGATATAGATATGATTCATCTTGCTGTCAATTAAATGTGAGACTGAAGAAAGCTGCATACAGGGATTCCATCTGCAATAACGTGATTAGTTTGGCAGTGAACAAGTATGTTTACTGAAATAAGCAATTGCTGTTTATATCTACAATTTCTCAGGCAAGAGTTCCTTGAATGGATTTGATTACGCTCTTAGTGAGAAGAAATGTAGTTTGGCAGTCTGAATTCAATCATCAAGTTATAAAGTGATCTAGTAATCCATAAGCAAGCGTTCTTGTTAATTTGGCTAATGTAAATCTCCAGGTAGGTTCACGGAGGCAAATTCATCATCCCTATTCATTAAAAAAGAAAATGCAAGTAATTAAAAGCCCCAAAGCCAGCTCCGATGCATTATCACGCTGTCGCTGTCCGCACTGCACTCCCCGCAGGGAGCACCTCCTGCTGCCCCACTGCACACTGCTAGCAGCAGGGCTGCACCCAGGCACCCAGCACAGCCCCACAGCAAAGCAGTGCTTTTTCCTCAGCAGCTACAGAAAAAAGGAGCAGTGGCTCTGAGTCAAACCCAGAAAACCAAAGAATAGCCCCATAGTATCAACCGCGAGCCCACTGGGCTCAATAGAACAGGCACACAAAGCAAGAACTGTCATCAGCTACAAAGCCAGAGAAATGGCTATTGCCATCCCTCTGTCACTACTGGCATTACAGGTGCTTGCAGCAGAGGCACCAAGGCTGGCTGCAGCACTGGGGCCATTAGAGGCTTGCAGCAGAGGCACCAAGGCTGGCTGCAGCACTGGGGCCATTAGAGGCTTGCAGCAGAGGTACCAAGGCTGGCTGCAGCACTGGGGCCATTAGAGGCTTGCAGCAGAGGCACCAAGGCTGGCTGCAGCACTGCGGCCATTTCTATCTTTCGGCTGTCTGAACGCACAAGGCCAAAGCTCCCACGCAGGCAGGCTGTGTATTTTAAGCCTCATGTAGGCGCCCAGCTTCATCTCAGATGTGATTTCCGTTCCCAGGAGCTCATGATCAGTAGTGAATGCAGCACGTCCATGTTGGAGACCTGTCTGCGTTGCTCAAGATGAATTTAACTTGCAGTGGTGGCACAGAAGGGAACTAAGCCTTCATATTCATTCAGTAATATCCCAGAGATCAGGTACCATCTGAACACAGAAGTGCCCTGTTCATCTATCAGCTTCTGAGGTAAATTCAACAACTCTGCCATGTCAACACATGTTCCCATCCTCTCTCTGCTCAGCTCAGAGGACAACACACAATCAGGAGAACTGACTCAACTGCTCGCACGCCTGCATATGCCATACACAGTCAGGGACTGTATCTCTCTATTGCCTCAGTTGCTGTTGCAGAAACAGTCTCCCAGGTGTCAGCATTTGTATCTCTGTTACAGGAAAATAAGCTGGGATAAACAACCCAACAGCAGGACAGATCAGAATCCACCGTGTTTTATTTGCAGGGTGTGAGCACCTCCCAGCTCCTTACACCCGTGCAAGGCTAACAGCACCAACCGTGCCATTCTCGTCCGTGCTTTCACCCTTAAGCCCAGCAAGAACAACTTCAATTCCAACATCAGAAGCTGCCAATACTCATGGCTTTCAGCAGACAGACCACACACTAATGTGCCCAACTAACAGATCCAAGGAACCTCCCACCCATTCTCCAGGGCCAGCAGCTCACCACCCCTCAGCTCGTCCCCTGGGGCAGCTGAGTTTCACAGAGCACCCAGCATCAGCTGAGCAAACAGAACAAAGACAGACCAGTCACCCGCACTGCGGCTCAGGGTTACCGACCAATGGAGGTCTATTCTGCACATGGGTGCTCTAACTCCAGGATGCTGAGCACAGCACACACACCCGGAGCCACTTACAAACCAAGCATGCTGCTTTACTTGCATTTTATTTCTGTCTTATTATGTGACAGAGTCTGATCTTGAAATAACAAACAGACTTCCCACAGTGTGCAGCCAATTAGTGCACATCTTGGGGCAATATCCTTCCCTGGCACAGGAAGACAAGATCTTTGCCCTAGCATACATCTGATTGGCAGGCATTATTAAAAAGAGGACAGGCGGGCTGGGGGACATGCCCACAGCTTAGATATGTCAACACTACAAATGGACCGTCCTCCTGCGTGTCAATCCCTGCAGTCACGTTCCACCTGCTGCCCTATATTAGGTGTTTAAGGCAGAAGCTTTAAGGGACACCACGTGGGAAATGTGCAAGTTAGTACAACATGAAAACAACATGCTGTTCACTTGACAGATCCATTTGCTTACACATATGCTGGAAATGTTTCAGATCCTTTGTAGACAGGCACTACACAATGGGTCCAGAAACCAAGGGACAAGTGGGTTTGTTCCTTCTGACACCACTTCCTTTAAAGCACGTTTCTTCAATTTGCCTTTGGAAATTTGGAATGCCCACCCAATAATGGCAGAAAACTGGAAATTCTTGAATTTTGCAATATTGCATCTATGAAAAATTACCTACCCAGACCAGTTTTGCCTCCCAACTCCTCTTATTTAGCAGTCCTAAGATTTGAAGCTGCAGTTTCCGACAGTAATGAAGCCAGATTGTAATATCCTATGATAACAGCTCCAGAGAGAGTTAGATTAGCAGCTAGGCTCAAAACAGGCAGTCCAATGGGAAGCTCACTTAAAATGCTAGGCTTTATTTTTTGCAACAGGATCTGAAGCTATAAGGATCCTGGCTTATCCACTAGGTTCCCTGGGAATGACTCATCTCATTTGCCTCAGCAATATCTCAACTGCACTCCTCTTCGCATGGAAACAGCCAGAAGATTCGGATTATCATTTATTTATTCAGACCCACCCTGCACACCTCCATGAAGTTAAGATCTACCCGTATCCCTGGGCTTCAGCTCTCGTGGTTTGAATGGGAACCCACAGTAAATGCGTGTAGCTGAGCAGCAACTCGCTGTTGATAAGGAGCTGACCAATTGCATTTCTAAGGTGAGAAGCAGAAAGCACCCTGAAAAATGAGCACCTGCTCACCTAGCTGCTAAACTGGCATCATCTGAAAGGAAGGATGAGGTGCCCCTCTTAAGGCTTAAGCTCTTTCCAAAACCAGATGGAGGTAAACCAGGCCAGAGCTCTGACAGCACCTACTTGAAACTGTATGGAACACCAATTGCAAACAGTGTTGGCCAAGAGTGAGGTACAGCCTCACTGCCTACACTTAACAGATGAGATGTGTTCTTTACATGCATAGCATACAAACATATGAACTCCTCAAGCATAGCACAGCTGCACTGCAATAAGAGGTATCTGTCTAAAACCAGCAGCTGCTGATCAGCACCAGCTCTGCCTACAAGCAGCCCACAGTCCTGCTCCTCCTGCTGCTGTTCTTCCCAGGTTTCTGCATTAAGAAGTAGGAAACAAAACCAACAAAACACGGCTGCTCCAATTCACCTGCAAGAAGCTCCTACAGCAGTGACACAGACCAGAACCAGGATCTACCTCATCTCTTTCTGCTACCACTATCTTACTTTATCAGTATATTTTCACCATCTTCCTTTACTGCTCTGGGAATTTTTGTCCCCTCAGTGTGCCTTACTTACCCAAAATACAGCCTTAAGCATATCTTTGTCTCGGGCGTGTGCACCCAGCGAGACACCAATGCCACCAGAAACAGAAGCCTTCCTACAGATCCACCCTAAAACAATTATCAGTTTTCAGAACTGCCCAAGAGCTGCCACAATCGTTGTGTAAAGCTGAGATTCCAGGTAATGCTGCTATGTACTTCAGCTGGTACTTCTCACTCCCCCTGCAACTAAGTGAGGCCCCTAGGGGTACCCAAAGGACATCTTTTAAACAAGAAAAATGATTTACGTGAATCATACCTCGCCACTGGTTAAAGACCTGCAATGGTGAAACATCATTTCATCCATCCTCCAGATAGCACACAGCAAATCAAGCTGAGAGGCTCTTGGCATCCCTTCCCAAACAAAGCTATTCATACGAGCCCAACATACGCTCCAACAGATTTTAAGCTTCATATTTTATCAGAAGTCATAATTAATACTTACGTGTTTGTTTCTATACTGAGAAAATTGAGAGAGGCCAAAAACTGTTGCTATGGCACCTCCTCCAATGAGAACAGTTCCTTTCACTGCCTTCTGAAATGCCATTTTTTACTGTAAGAAAAGAAGATAAAAATTAATAGGCAGCTATACCATGTCAGAATCCAGGCAGCACAGAATAGACCATTTGTAGAAGATGAAGACGATGTTGTGACAAGTTGAAACCTAAGAGTAGCAATAGATTAATTAACGATTTTCATTGCAATAGAAATGATTTCTAAACAAATGTAGACAGAGGCAAGCCAGAATGCTCTGGTATTTGCAGCTCAAGCAGAACAACAAAAGAGTATTCAAGCATACGGGGAGATGTGTGGGTACACACACACGTGGCGCTGCACATACCTGCATACATGACAAGTGCTTACAATACTGTGGCAGTAGCAGGGCAAGAACACTGCCATCAGCCAGATGGCCACCACCACCTTACTACAGCAGAACAGCTGATCTGGTTGCAAGATCACCTTCAGCTCCCCTCCGTCCCATCAAAACCATTCTTACAACCAACCATCCCAACAGCACTCCATCCCATGTCTCCACCAGGAATTACAGCCCTCTCCCACAGCTCCCCAGCACAGCTCATCCTACCCAGGCACAGCACAGAAGCGAGGTGCTGCCGGCCAGCAACGGCTCCTTCAGCAGCGAGCGGCAGCGGAGGCAGGGGACAAGACCAAGTGGTTTAAAACAAGCACAGAACTCTATAGTCTAGCTTCAGAGGCATTAAAGCCAGGCCTATGTAGGTCAGGAACATTCTTAAAAGGCCCAGTGTTTGGGGGCTGAATGAAAAACTTGCATGGAACTGACCTGAATCTTAAGTAGGCGCAACCCAACCCATCCTGCCAGGACCAAGGCAGCTCGCATCCCACAGAAACAACGTGTGTCAAGTTAGAGCAGCTCAGACAGTGCTCTGCGTCCTGAGGTGACAAGGGCAGCTTTGTGCCCCAGCTCCGCACAGCAGCCCCAGCACAAAAGACTTAGCACTGCTGCAACAAGGCACAGGCAGCACACACAGCCCTGAGAGCCCCTGTGCATCTGCAGCGTGGCAGGGGAGGCTCCGGGCATCGCTCCACCTTTCAGCTGGCATTACAAGGGGCACCAAAGATGGTTAAAAGAAGACAAGTAAGAAAACTTTCCTTTAAAGATTGATACCATCTTCACTGCTGTGCAGCGTGCTTGCAGCACACTCAGGGGAGAAAGCACACCATATTATTGCAGAGAAGTAAGTGCTTCAGGAATGATGTATGCACTGATTGCTGTGCAGGAAGGGAGGACTTGCACCTTCCCCAGCATTTTGGGAAGAGCAGCATACACACTCTGAAGGGTTCCCATCGTAAAGACAACCCTTACTGGGCTGTAAGTGGAGTATCAAGTTTTCCACCGATTTTATACTTCAGGCTCAAGAAAGACCAACTTCATCTTTCCTCTACATTGTGACTGGGAGGAGGGTGTGCACCCCTCAGCACCCAGAACTAACACAACTGCAAAGAACACACACAGGCACTGAGCATCAGGCCACGCACCCCCCATGGCTGCACAAAGCACGTGGCAATGGCAAACACACACACACACCCGAGCACTCTGTGTGCCACGCACTGCCACCATACGGGCTCTGCAAGTCGTTAGAACAATAACTTCCAACTGCAGACCGGAGGCAGCCTTCAAGGAGTTTCACACACCTTATGCAGCAGCACAGAGCCACTTCAAATAAGGCTGCAAGACCCCGGCTCCCAAACGCCTGCTCTGGGAACACAATATGCTCTAGAATCCAAGCGAGTTTCAAAAGAACAAATTAGCATCTTCCAACAAGCCAATTTACATGACAGAAAAAACACTGGCTTGCAGGAAAACAAATGGAAGTTTGTCCTAGCACTTGTTTCTCCTTAAATCAGCGTGGTTAGCTGCGAAGCCCGGGTACACAGCTAGCAGAGCCAAAGCCCCACATCTCTGCTCAGCAGAGAGCTGGAGGTGCAGGGGCTGACCGCCATCCCAGCGCCCCAGAGACCTGCACTGCTTCACATGACTGTGCAAATTCCTGACAGTTATGGCAGTTCTTTGTTGTTTTTAAAGCAAGGGAATTGTGATACCAGGACTGCGTGTCCTGCCGGCTCATACTAACAACATCTTTTCATCAGACCAGAGCCACAAAGATGGCGAAGGGAGTGGAGCATCTCCCTTACAAGGAAAGGCTGAGGGAGCTGGGTCTGTTTAGCTTGGAGAAGAGGAGACTGAGGGGTGACCTCACTCATGTTTATAAACATGTAAAGGGTGAGCGTCATGAGGATGGAGCCAGGCTTTTCTCAGTGACATTCAGTGATAGGACAAGCGGCAGTGGGTGCAAGTTGGAACATACAGGGTTCCACGTAGACACTAGAAAAAGCTTCTTCACAGTGAGGGTAACAGAGCACTGGAACAGGCTGCACAGAGAGGTGCTGGGGTCTCCTGCTCTGGAGACATTCAGAACCCACTTGTGTGACCTGATCCAGGTGCTCCTGCTCCAGCAGAGGGACTGCACTAGATGGTCCTTCGAGGTCCCTTCTAACCAACATTCTGTGATTTCTGAAGAAATCCAGCTCTTTAAAAGGGAAGGAATTACAGCACCTCTTGTAATCAGTTGACCACGACACCCTTAGTTACGTGTTACAGAACTGCTGCTGCACCAACCAAAACTAAACTTTCTCTGCCCGTGATCCACACCAGAAGTATCACTGCATATGTGAAGAAGCACAAAATCTGTGTGCTACATTTCCAAGCTGTTTGCACAAATTTATGAATATAATAAAAGAAAAGCCCGACACTCAGTGAGTTACATAAATAACTACACGGGATTTTTTTCAGTAGCTTGAAGTTCTATTTTCTTCCAACTGCATTTTGCTGTTAAAATCCTCAAACTACATGCTCACATTAAGAATAAAAGCCGTTCTAGGTCACAGCTGGGAATTTAGATACTAGCAAAGATTACAGCTATTCTTCATATCCAGAGACACACCTCACCTGTTTCCCTCTCCAGAACCAGCAGGCACCGACCCAAAGCCTCCCACTCGCAGCCGCGTTAGTTCAGGAGCTCCTGGTGCCACATCTCCCAGGTCTCCCACATGGGGGAGTTGGTCTGAGCAGCCCCAGCCACCATTAGAAGCCCCCCACAACAGCTGCCACAACCCAGGAAGCCTGGAAGCACCTCTGTCACCAGCGCTACCAGAGCACAGCACAACTCTTCATGTGCACGAACAGCTTCTGGAGACCAACCATCCTTTAACAGACCATCAGAATCGCACAAGAGCTCAGTTCAAAATTGGTTTCTTGAAGTTTTGGATGAGGCATGCAAAATCTTCAGCACGGTGTCTTTAGACCACTGCCTTTTGGCAAACTAACCTTTCCCACCTTCAGATGTCTCTCACTGAAGCTTAACCCCCTACAGCAAGGCCTCCAGCGGGGCACAAAGGCACTGCCACCAGACCCCATTTCACCCTAACCACACCACAGCGACACTCCATGTGCCACATCACAGCTCTGCCACAGTGTGACACCAGGGATGGCGTGGCACCTTGATTCCCTCGTTATGGCCAACTTCCAGCCCCCACAGCTGGCTGTCAGCGTGGGGCTTGGTCCCTCGGCCCTTGGAGGGGAGGGCAGCTCTTGGAAACAGTGACAGACAATTTGTGTGGTCAGCTGTCACATTTTGGGGTGCATTGCACAGAGCGTGGCCAGCAGGGCAGGGAGGTGCTCCTCATCTCTGCTCTGCCCTGGGGCAGGGGCACAGCTGGAGCGCTGTGGATGGTGCTGGGCTCCCCGGTACAGGGCAGGTTGGGCTGGGGGAGCTCTGAAGGCCCCTTCCAGCCCCTGTGATTCTGTGCGCTCACAGGGCCCAGCACCGCAGCTTCCTCCAGCCCACACAGCAGCTCCTCACCCACACAGCCCTGCTCTGGGCAGGAGGATGGCAGGAGCATGGCAGGAGCACGGCCGAGCCCAGACCCGGCCCAGGCAGCCCCGCGGCTCAGTGCCAGCACAGGCAGAGAAATGCCAGGCTCACTAAGCATGCACCTGTGGAGGTGTTCCCCGTGTCCCAGAAGAGCTTCTAAGGGCTACTGCAAACAGGATGAGCCAGGCAGCAGAAGAGGAAATAGGAAAGAATGCAGGCCATGTAATTATGGCAAGGATCGTACGTGGAGTGCCACGGATACAGACAAGAGCCTAAACTCAAAAACCCTCATCTATTCCAAGTAGATAATAAAACTTGACTCTCTTCCAAGCTGCGATCAACAACTTGTGATGGCAACTCAGAATTTTATATTAAGCCATATCGTAACAGCATGCAGCACAAGCAGCAGCGCAGTCAGAAATAAGCCATCCCTCCAGAACACAAATATTCTGAGCGATCTTTAAAAATGGCTCAAAGCACACACTGTGTTAATGCTGCAAGCGCAGTCTGACGCTGTAAATCTCCAGGTTAAGCAAGCCTTACCCCTTGTTTCAAGGCACATTTTGATGTGCAGCACCTGTGGGTCCATGTCCTCAGCTACAGGGCCGGTGCAGCCCTTGGTGGGCCACAGATCAAGCTGCTGCAGGATCAGGGAGCCCTCTGCTGCCATTGGGCACAGCACGAGCAGCAGGCACCATGTGCAGTGTGATCCGCCCAGATGTGGTAAGCAACCCACAGGGGACACTTCCCAGCAAGGCAGCAAGAGCACCAGTGCACAGGGATACACAGCAGCATCAGCTCAAGTTTGTAGCTATCTTAAGACTGCCTATCAGAAGCTTGCTACAAACTGCAGAAGGTAGCACAAAGGAGAAGAAGGAGCCAGCCTACAGGAAATGGGAGCTACACAAGAGGTTTTATCAGGACAAACTCACACTTTCGGTTTCCAGGCACTCGCTACAAACTGCCTTCGCAGCAGGAACCACTCCCTCCGGCACTGAATTCCTACCCAGCAACTCAGTGCACGCCTCCGGTGGTCGAGAGGAGCGTGGTTTCCCAGCCAGCAGCTCACCATGAAGCACGCAGCCCAGAGCTGCAGGACCCTCAGCCCAGCCCAGCTCTGCTCCCCAGTAACGCTGCCAAAGACAGGGCTCTCCTGCTTCACCTCCAGCCCCACGCTTAACATCCAAAAAGCAGACAGACAGCACAACTTACATCCTGTTTCTAAATGAACCATTTCAACACCCGTCCTCAAGGGAAGCTTCTGAGCAGGGCGTCCCACGTGACAGGTCTCTGCCTCCCCACCGCTGGCAGCAGGCCGCTGTGATGCCCAGGAGGAGCACAGCCCGCAGCGCCCGGCCCAGGCACCGAGCAGGCAGCCCGCTGTTGGCTGGGATCTCGGCTGGGGTTGTGTAACATCGCAGCCTGCCAGCACGCATACCTGTGGGGCTCCCAGCCCTCTGTGGGGAACCCCGCTCCTGGGCTCCAGCCCCTTCTAATTACCGAGGTATGGGGCTAGAGCTGCGGAGGGCACAGGGAAAGGAGTGGGGGAGGAGGGAGCGAAGGAAGATTCAGACGCAGTACCGCAAGCTGGAGATCAAAGGAAGATGACTACTTTAGCAAAAATGCAGAGACAGATGGATACAAACTGTAAAGCTTTGCAATAAGTGTGACGCCCTGTATGCTGCCATCAGACATGGTGTATGAGACGCAAAACCTGTTAAATTAAGAGAAGAAATCCAATCTGTTATGTTGTATATCTGAGCGCTTTATGAGGCCATTACCATGGAATCTGGGTGCTTCACATTCCATTTTAAATGAACACATCTAATAAAGTGACTCATTCAATGGAAGACTCAAAAATAGAAAACTTATAACCATCCCCATAGGGTTTGCATAACCTGCCATTTGCACGGTAGCACTGTCTAATCCAGCGCTTTTCAGTTGGTCCAAAGCTTCTCAGGTGAGCACTGGGCGACGCGGACCCCAAACCAAAGATCCCTGCAGGCTGAGCTGGGCACCCTGAGCTGCCTCCGCTCCTCCAGCCGCTGCTATGCCTGTAATGAAGCTTTTGATCCTTCTGGCTGGGCTACTTAAAAGGCAGCTGCAGTGCTGGTGCCCAGGACTGCCCTGAGCCAGGCCATAATCAGGACTCACTGCAGGCAGTGCTACTCAGGAGCAGATACTGATAGCTTGCAGAATGCACCCATACAGGAAGTGCTCAAAGAACATGGAAAAAAAAGGATGTAATGGGATCACATTAACACCCCACACACAACACAGTCATCCACCATGTCCCATGTAGCTGTTCTTGTTTGCTTCTTAAGTGACTACAGTAGTTAACACTTTACACAGCATGTCAGACCACGCTAAATAAGTAAGCATCTTAGAAGGCAGTAATTAAAGCTTCAATCAGCCAGTGCTGGAGATGCTTGCCCTGCAGCACTCCCACAACCACCAAGCACCTCCAAGCTCAGCCTGCACAGCTCCCATCTCCTGGGCTGCCCTCTGCTCTGCTCTGCCCGGCAGTGAGAACAAAGCGGCACGCTCTGAGAGGCAACCAAAGCTGTTATCTCACAATCTGGGCTCTGACACACGCCCTCGTGACTTCTGAATCTCATTCCTGCAAGCCGCAGCTGTAAGTGAAGCCACACACCAAGACAAGCTTCCAGCGGATGCAGAGCTCGGCTGTCACCGAAACGCTGCTGAAGATGACACTCCAGATCCTCTCCTAAAGCCTCTGATGGTTACTTCAGGTTCTTAAACACAAGTTAGAGCACTTTAATTAAAGCAATTATTCCAGAACAACCTCACCAAGCAAGCACAGAAACACAGCCCATAATATCCGAACAGCTGGCAGGGTTAGAGTCCCTTGAAGCCGTAGACCGCACTACAAATTTTAAGTTCCCACACCCTAAATTTAAAGTTCCCAAATCCCTACGGGCCAACTTCCACTAATTAGTGGAAGCAAAGCAGCAGTTTGCCATATGGGGAGAATCCTGCCCACGCGGTGAGCGGGCCCAAAAGGAGCTGCATGGCATGTCACAAAAAACCACGGCAAAACAAAGCACTGCCCTTCTATCCTCGTCCTTCTCCCGCTCCCCACTGCTTCCAGCTTCCTTGCTGTTGGTGCTTAGGTGACCAAGATCTTCCCACCAGGGTTAGATGGCAGCCCAACTGCTTTAACCCCATAAGGGTTTAACTTGGACTTCTCTCTCTCCTATTTTTCAACTCAACAGCTTCCTTCTCCATTTCACACACCACCATCACTCTCAAAAAACAACCCACAAACCCCAACAACAGCGCATAAACAAACAACTTGTCTTACAGACAAGGCAAGGAGGAGTTAGAAAAAGCTACTGTACAGCTGTTACCCTTTTCTGGCATTCCTCCTTCACTTTGTATTTAATACATATACTTGATAGGCAGCCCGCCAGTTCAGCTTCATCCTAATACCTCTACTACAGCTCCTTCCCTCCCTCCTCCCACCCCAAGGCAAATAGTAAAGGAGAAAAGTAAAACCCTGTATGTTAAACATACTGCAGGATTAGACACAGATCTGCATACACAGCCAGGTGCCCGCTCAAGGGAAGAAAAGCGCACACAAATTAGGTTAATTACGCAGGCGTGTCAAGGAAGTAGCCTACTTTGACACCCGGAGCTGAACTCAGCTCCCAGCCAACAGCAGGGGCACGCAGTCAGCACCGTTCTGAAAGAACTAACACTTGGTTTGAGAAACACTTTGCGAAGCAAATGAGTCCCCATCCAAGGCTCGGTACCCAGCCAGCAGAGGAGCGCCAACCCAGTCTCCATTGGCACTTCGCATTTAGAACTCCGGGTGAGTTCATCTGGCATTTGGAATCCTCTGAGGCAGTTACATGTTCACTTGGGAACTTGGATCAAATGCAGTTATTTAGAGGTGGAAAATGCTTCTCCCCCTGCACCACTAAAAAAAGATAATAAAAATCAATGCTGTGATAATGTAGGAGAGTTTTGATCACAAATTGTTTGCTCATGATGTAATACAGAAAGTTTTCTAAAGCAGTGCTTTATGGAAGAAGCAGAATATACCTACATTAGCAAGAGCTGCAGCACTGCTGCGGCACAGCCCTACAGCAGGTGCTGCTGAGAACAGCCTCCATAGCGCATCCACGGGGCACCTGCTTTCAGGCAGCTCCAGTCCTGCCCCACAAACACCCACAAAGCAGCTGAGGTGCAGGAGGGCTTCCTCATTTAAAGGAAGATCTTCCCACTTCTGTCTGACCTGCTTCAGTCCTTCTCCACCCCTAGGCCCCAGCACTCATCTACCAACTGCTCAGCGTTTCCCACTCCTCCAGGAGCACACAGGCCAGGCAACCAGCACGCCTGCAGGCAGGCCACTGCCACAGGCACCTCCTTCTCCTGCAGTGTGTACCACCAGGCTCCCACCAGCTGCAGTGGCACACTCACACAATGGAGCTAGGCCCTGGAAAAACAGGCTCGGTCTACAAACAGAAAGCCAAGCATTATACAGCTGACATCTACAACTGCAGTACCAGATCCCTGGTTTAAACAAAGTGCAGCAAAAGCCCATAAGCTTTAGAAAAAGATACATTAATTTTTGAAATCCTATTTGCCAGCACGTAAGCACACCAAAACAAGGCACCTGATAGATGCAAGCTGCTGCTCAACAGAGTTGCTTGCAAAGGGTTCCCCTTGTTATGAAAGCAATAAGATACGTACACATGGAAGTAATGTAATAATTGCAAGCTGCACATTGTGGGGGGGAAGCACATTTCTCTTATGTAGTTACTAAAGCATGCAGAGCACTGTGAACGGTGAGCACGCAGCAGGAGGGAACCTGTATGAGCTTTCACTTGGAAGGCTGGCGTGCACTGAAGGCCTTTGAACCCATCCAGTTTTCTGTGCTTCCATTAGCAACAGATTACCAGGCAGTAATGGGTCTCTAGATATAACAGCTCATTATCAGAAGGGCACAGCCTAGGACACTGCTGTCACTGTGCTCCTGTGTATACATACATGCACACACAACTAAGTAAAACAAAGCACCCATCCATAGATTGTTACACGCAAAGTAACACTATCAATTAATCATAACATCTGCATAGCTTTTCACGTTCACATGTCCCCACTGAAAGCTTTCATCCAACGCTGCAGTGAATGTGCATGCTAAGTGTCTAACATTAATAACACTGCACTTGTTGCTATTATAGAAGAGCCTGTACCACATTACACCTTAACTATCAACAGTCACATCTCCAAATACCACACTGAGTCATTACTACTCATCACTCACTGCTCCCATCACTGCACGCTGCTGAAGAACTGCACCTACACCAAATGAGAAAAGGGAAAGGCGTGATTAACTTCAGTTAAAAATACACCGTGCTGCCAACAGCTGCCTCTGAGCCCGCTCCTCATCCACGGCTGGGGATTATCTTACAGAGGGACCCGGGTGTCTTCGGGCTGATGGTGTAACAACTCTTGCGTAAGCTTCGCATGTGGGTAACTCTGGCTGGAAACACGGAATAGCGAGAGCAGTTCAGAGAAATCGCGGCAGAGAGAATGAAAATAAGACACAAAAAGCACAGCCATAACCTGAACACCACCAGAAGATAAACACAAGAGTCTGCAGTGATAACAGCCCCAGGCACAGCACGCCAAGCCCTTCAGTCCTTCCCTCCGCAGCCACCCTGCACTTCTAGCTAGACTTCGGCTGCAGCCTGCAAGGCTGGGATGTGTTCCTGTGCCACTCCTCCCATCAGTGCAATACTTTGCCCCTTGAGACTCATGGCAGCACGGCACAGCACAGCCAGCAGAGCTGCAGCTGCCCAGCACGCAAAGAGGGCCTGCTCTGCTCATTGCACAGCACGCAGCAGGCAGCCAGCAGGTCCAGCTGTTCTCCACTCAAGGTGTCCACGTGCAATTCCTACCCGTCTGCAGTAATGGGCTTACAAACATTTGTTGCAGTGACTGAATCGAAGAGATAAGGACCCGAAGAAGCTCAGGATTTCCTTATTACACCCATATGCTCTCACCCAGAAGCAACCCTGTGAAAGTGCTCAACGCAAGCCAGAAGTGCCCCTGCCCTGCCGTGCAGAGTTCAGCATCCCCACGGCGCGCTCACGCCCTGCCGGCACTCACAGCCGCAGCACGGCGCGTTCCGCAGCGCGAGGCTCTGTACCACGGGGCCGGAGGGAGGAAGGGCACCTGCGGGAGCCCTGCGGAGCCACCTGCGGGACACGCACAGCCGCCCACGCCGGGCCGTACCCAGCCCGCCTGCGGCTTCTCAGGGCACCGAGCGTTCACGGAGCTGCATGCTGCTTTTCCCTCATTCCTACCAGTTCCCCATCGCCCCAACGCTTACATAAAAGAGCCGGGAAGGGGCCGGAGTCCCCGGCAGCCCCGGGCCCGCAGCAGCCGCCCCGCGCGATGGAGACGAGCACACGGGGATGCCCCCGCCCGCCCCGCGACCGAACGGCCGCTACCCGCCGCCCCGCACCTGTGGGACGCTGCGGCCGGGCCGTGCCTGGAGCCGGGCTGGGGCAGCCCCTCGCCGCCGCCTCGCCTCGCCTCGCCTCGCCCCGTCCCGCCCCGCAGCCCGTTACCGGCACAGGCAGGGCCTGGCGGCGCGCAGCAGCCGTACTGGTAGAAAGGCGCGTTAGGCCCCGCGCTCCCGGCCCTTACCCCGTGCCGCCGGCGCGGCTGCTCCCGGAGGCGGGCGCTGAGGAGAATCGGCGCGGTCACGGAGCGGCCCCGCGGCCTCCCCGCCCCGGGCTATATTTGGGCGCGCCCCGGGGCCGGGCCGCGCGGTGCTGGAGCGGCGCCATCCGGGTAGCCGCAGCCCGGCCCCTCCTCGGCCCTCCCCCGGCCCGGCCTGCAGCCGTCCCACAGGCAGCGTCCCGTCCCGCCCCGCCGCCCGGTGCTGCCCCGCGCTTCGGAAAGGCCGAGCTGCGGGGCTCCTCAGTTCGGGGCAGACTGGGAACTGCTGGGAGAGCCCCGCGGAGGGCTGCAGAGCTGGTGGGGGCTGGAGCACCTCCGGATGGGAACAGGCTGAGAGCCCCGGGGCTGTGCGCCCAAAGGAGAGAAGGCTGAGGGGGTCTGAGCAGCACTGACCCACAGCTGAAGGGCAGGGGGATGGGGCCAAACCCACCTGGGCACTGTGCAGCTGCTGTAGGGACTGCTGCAGGTCGGGCTGGGAGAGATCCAGAGGCCCCTTCCAGCAACCACGTTGTGGGATTCTGGCGCCTCGAGTGGTGTGTGTGCAGTTCTGGGCCCCTCAATACAGAAAAGACATGGAGGCCTGCGTGTCCAGAGACAGGCAACAGAGCTGGGCAGAGTCTGGAGTGCAGTCCTATTGGGAAAGGCTGAGGGAACCGGGATGGTTCAGTCTGAAGGAAGCTCTGAGAAGACCTCATGGCTCCCTACAACTCCTGAAAGGAGGTTGGAGTGAGGCAGTGTCAGACTCTGCTCCCAGGTAACAGCAATAGGATGAGAGGTGATGGCTTCAAGTTGCACCAGGAGATGTTCAAGCTGGGTATTAGGAACCACTTCTTCTCCAAAGAGCAGTCAGGAGGTGGCACAGCTGCCCAGGGAGTGGGGGGTCACCATCCCTGGGGGTGTCCCAGAGCTGTGAGGACGTGGCACTGAGGGATGTGGGCAGTGGGCATGGGGGGGCAGGTGGGGTTGGGTGTGGAGATCTCAGAGGCCTTTCTCCAACCTTAATAATTCTTTGATTCTATAATTTCCTTGGATTTCAGCTGTGGTTTCACTTTAGGACCCAGGCAGTTCCCAGCATACAGAGCTGGGTAGCAGGGAGCAGCTCTGTGCTGTATTAACATCATTTACCTACTGCGGGTCCTTCCCCACTTCTGCAGTGAGGTTCAGTCCGGACGGCCTGACCACTCACCAACAGAGAGGACCTTTCCAATGCCACTGATCTGTGGAAGGGCCACTGCATTCATAATACAGATGATTCATGAAAGAAGTGCTAGAGCTCCTGCCCAGAGGAGTGCGCAGTCTGTGAGAGCCCACCTTTGTAAAAACAGGCAGTGCCTAATAGGTGTGCAGAGGCAGGTTCACACTTTTCATTCCCAGTGGCCCCAGTGTGGCATGGAGCTGGCACCTGTGGCCACCTCTCAGTGATCTCTGCTACATCTCATCATTGAGCTGCAGCTTCTCAGGATCCGTGCTGGTTCTTTACCAGAGTTGGCAGAAGCACTAGCGAGGCAGTTAGCCCCAGTTTTAACAGAGTAGAGGCCAGACTTCAATGCTGCTGCCTCTGAGGAATAGTTAGTGGAGCCCATAGGGCAAGGGGCAGGAAACCTGCAGGGCTGGGATGGAGATTGTGCTTGGGCTTTGCAGTGCAGGGCATGCAGGTTTGGCTTTCTCTGTTGAGCATTTCCTTCTCAAAAGTTCTGAGATTCTTTAGCTATGCAAAGTAGCAGATCTCCAGTCTCAAACTTCTAACAGTTAAATGAAGCACTAGGCCTATGAGACTTGAAAGTGAGTTGCATGACGTACCAGTGGAGTGTATGATTTCTGGAGACGTTTTGCGTGTCTTCTCTCTGATTACCCCTGTTAATTAGCCCCCTGTTCTGTGATATCCAGGGACAGCCCTGGTGGAGCACCTGCTGTGGTCTGTAAGGGCTCTCCATTTCTCATCCCATTTGCCATGTGCTGGGCTTCCTGGGACACAGCTGGCTGCCACAGCTGGCCAGTGTTGTTTTGCAGTGAGAAGGCACACAGCAGTGATACACCACGGTCCTCTCCTTTCCAAACCTCCTGGCTCAACCCTTGGCTGCTCTGTACATGGCAGTGCACTGAAGTCATGGATCCACCAGTGCTTGGGATCTCCTTTTCCACGCTAGACCAAAGCACCAGCAGATCTATGGCTGTGTCCAAAACCACCTCCCCACATGGCTGGCTGTGCCCAGCCCGTATCCTCATGCAGCTGATGCCATGGATGCGGGATCCTGCTGACTGCAAGTCTCTGCTTTCCAGGCATCAGCCTCCAGCCATGCTTCTTGGCGGCCTCCCAGAAACTGCTTTTATTGCCGTTCTTTGTGCTCACTGCTTAGTCAATGTGCTTTACAGGCAGCAAGAGACATGCTCCCCATCAGGCACAGGAAAACAACCTGCCGTGGGCATGAGCAATGGGCACAGCTCCCCCCAGCCCTGTCCCTGGGGCGTGCTCCGGCCTCCTGTCGGTGGCTAAATGTCAGCAACAGGTCCTTTCTGAGGGGCCATGGGAACCCAATCCCTCCTCCATGGGTCAGATGTAACCGCGGGAGCTAAATTGGAAGCTGCAATAGTTATGTATGGCTGTCAGCTCTCTAGGTGGCATTTAAAGGCCGTAAGCAACTGCAAGGGTTGGCTTTCAGAAGTTTTGCAAAGTCAGGGATATTTGGGCTGGAAGTAGTTTTAATCCCAGACAAATTAGGGGATGTGGTACTGCCTTTTCCTTTGAAAAGGAAACAAGATCCTGAGGGACGGCTGGAATCAGTGCTCCACAGATATTCAGGTACAGAGTCTGTGGGAATGCCTCAAGTGAACAGAAGGAACTGAAAATGGGAAAGAAAAAAAACAAACCCAGATTATGGTTCTTTTAGGGACCAGGAAACAAGGACTGACATGCAATTTGCAGTCCTGAAGGTTGTTGTCCACCTGGATGTGGCTGCATAGTCAGCACCAATTTATGGTACGTGATTGATTCAGAACAAGACAGGGCTTGACTATAAAGCCTGTCCACGTCCACTTCCTAAGTGAGCGCATTCTGCACCTCAGAACTTCTGTGTTCATGAACTCTCCCAAACCAACACAACTGTAAAGGGGGCAGAAATGAGAGCTGTGCTACTCATCTCATAACAGGGAAACCCTGGGAGTGAAACCTCTTGTATAAACAGCTGGGATGTTGTCTTGCTTTCCGGTTGGTAAAAACTGGGCTTCGTGTTTCCATAGTGCAAGATTTGTAAAAGGTTAATAAAAGATGAGGTGCTATGCCTTGGTGTAGCACAGAATTCCTTCAAGTCTGTGTTTTATTTCATGTCTAGATCAAAATGTTACCTCCCGAGCCTGTGTGCGTGTGGCTTGGTTGCTGGGACACCTGCCAGCCAGGAATGGGGGATGCCTGGAATCACGTGCTCAGCAGGTGTAAACTGCGTGCAGTCAGAGTTCACTTTCTGTCCTTAGCCCCAGAGGCAGTTCCTCTTCGTTAGCAAGGGAAGATAGAGAAAAAGATTATCTTCACAACCTGACTGCGTGCCAAAGTTATGTATCATAAGAGGAAAATCTGTTCATACATTCACAAATATGTTTTCTCCTGATCTGTCTATAGGAAAATGTCTTCGTGAGGGGAGAGAGAGAGGCAGTAATTGCAGAGAAGCTGAAAGGAAGTGACAGAGGCAGAAGCAGGACCTCTGCTGAGGTTTCTTGGAGCAGGATGCACGGTAGGTCCCACCGCTGGGAAGGAGCAGCACTGAGTCACAGCTGTGATTGAACACGGAGCAGCGCTGCCGTCGCTGGCTGCGGGTGCCAGGTACCACTCAGAACTACAGGTGTATTGCCTCTTACCAGTCTGCCATTTACCACCCGAACCAGGGCTGTGCTGCTCTATTGCTGGTGTTTAAACGCTTCTCCCCTTGTGCCCAGCAGATAAAAGCTGTGCTGTCTGCGTGTATCTGTACGTGCGTCTGAAAAGAGGCTCATTTTTCCTATTAAAACGGAAGTAATGTGTTACCATCATAATTATGTCTTATTGTTTGCTGTTAGGTAGAGATAACAAATCAGGGCTGAGTCACAGGAGCAAATGCAAAAGTTGCATTTTTAAAAGAATACGGTCACAGGCCACATGATTTGTTGCAGAACAAACACAGTAATTAATTGGCCTCTCCCTGCAATGATGGAACAGGCATCTTAACTACAGGAGAACCAGGAAATGGAGAGCAGCAGTGTGCAGGAGTGCAGGAGGGCCATTGGTATTATTCTGGGGCTTACAGAGAGCTCTAGTAAGAAATAAAAATGTCATTGGTAGAGAGAGAAGAAAGGCAATATCTTTAGAATTGCTGCTTTGATAGTGTAAGTGAATATTTTCTGTTGTTTAAAGATTTTTATTGTGGGAAGTGCGGAAAATATATCTTTTAAATCATTATTTTAAGTGTATTTTTTCTTTACATATTCCAGAGGGAGAGATTACATGCAGAGTATGGAACAGAGAAAGCTTTTTGGAATGTGTGCTACTTCTTTTCTCTCTCTGAGGCAGTGATAGGCCGGAAGCAGCCCAGTGGATGCACACCTGTGCCTTTTGTCCAGACGTTTTCTCCACTGCACTGATTAGGGAAGATCTTAGAAAACCTATCCAAGGGCATAAAGAATCACTTCCAAAGCCTTACCCTGATATTGCTGTCATCAGTGAAGAAATGGAGGCTTGGACTCTGCTGTCCCCTTCGTATGTCCACTTCACTAGCACTGCTTGGTTGATAGCTGTGGCTCATTGCCATGTGAATCCTGTCTGGGACAGACATTTTCAGGGTGCCCACGGATTTGTAAGGGACTTATGCAGTTCGCTAGCAATAGAAATCAATAGTTAGGTTGGAAAAAAAGTGATTTTTAATATCCACATATATCTTGTCAATTTGGCTTTGGTGACCTTTTGTAATCCAGCACTGCTGAGCTGAAAACAAAGGGAGGAAAATCCAGGAGTTCCCCTTGCTCTGGTATTTGAAGCACAGAAACATGACTGGATGTAAATGACTTCTGTTTGTGTCTGAAGCTTGTAGGCTGGATATCGTGGCTCAGCTGCTTTTCTGCACTGCTTTTGAGCACACTGCCGTCCTCCAGCTTCCCCAGAATTTAAGGCTGTGCCTTTTTATCTACAGCAATATTTTCCCCGCAGATTTTAATAATTAATTGGGACAAGCCTGGTGGGTCTGGAGATGAGCGCAAAAGAGGCAGCAGATCCGTGTGACCAAGTGACCTTTTGCTGTCCTGCCAGTCCCTGTGCTCTCCTGTGCTCAAAGGGACACTGTCAAAATTGCTAGTCCTTAAAGCTGTAACTTGCTCTGACAACTTGTTCTACATTATAAGTCTTACCTAAAAGATTACCACAATTGTTTTGTTTGTTTTGTTTCAGCAGTCTTTGCTGAAGGCTCCCCAATGGAGATTCATTTGTCTTTTTAGGTAGGTGGATATTTTTAAGCACCCGACTTCCTCCCTGGCCTGTTAAAATCAAGCTGGTGTGCGTGTTGTTGTGCACAGCAGAGGCTGCAGGGGTGGTATGAATTTTGTGCGCTCTGGAACAGAGGCAGTGGCACACTTTGGAAGCCTTTATTCAAGAGGCCTTTAGAAGCCATTTGGAAAGGCCTGCAGTTATTTTTCATTATTTAGGGGCAGCAGTTGTTGTTGTTGTCCAGTCTTTCCCGGCAGTATTGAGAACTGGGTACTGGTCTGTTAAATGTAAGGAAGGGACGGCCAGGCGGCTTGTTATGCTTCAGGTCAGTTTGAGTTATTCCTTAGGAATTAGTTCTGCAAGAGCTCCATTTAATACTGTTCAGCAGGATAATGTGAATCACAGCGAATGGCCCAGGTACATTTGTGGCATCACACTTTCTTATTTTTATAAAGCAATACAGAGATGGATGCAACCCCAGTGTCTTGTGAGCGGTGCACAGCCATGCTGGCATCGTGTGGCATGAGCACGTATGGCCATACCTAACAGGGAAGGGGGAACGAACGATGTCCACCTACCACACTCCAGGTAACTCACCTCCAGTTTTAAGCTTGATTTGAGCACTTTTACCACTTCCTGTCTGAAACTCCTTACCTTGTTCCAATTGTACCACCTGCACTCGAGATGCTCTTGGTGCCCCTGAGCTACAGCACGCCCCTCAGAGGCACACAGCAGGGGCAGCAGCAGTGCCCAGAGCACGTCGCTCCCACCCTGCAGCAGTAGAGCCACTAGGAAGGCACTGTGTCAAGCCTTAGCCACAAGCAGCAAGATCAGAGCCCCTTGAAAGGTGACCTGGAATGGAAGGAAGTGCATTTGTCCCTTTTTGATGGATGAAAAGACCTAAGAAGATCCTTTCTTCCTATAACATGTTTTTCCTTCTTTGTTTCTGCTGAAGGCCTATGGCATCTCTTTAACGTCCAGCAAGATTTTTGAACTAAGCTGAAGGGAATGATTTTCTAATCATTTTCTAATGTTACAGGTCTTGATTCTCTGCATTCAGCACTCTCCCACGTGCAGTCATCCTAAAGGGAAGCTGGGTATGAGCCTGTGCCACACTGCTCGAACAAGTGCTTCTGGAGCACGTTCTGGAGCAGTGCTACAGCTCCAGTGGCTCCGAATCCCCCTCCTTCACCGAGCTATCTGTAACCCTGCAGCCAGCACACATGGGTGTTCTGAGCGGATGCAGGGCGCTGGCTGATGCACGTGGGAAGTGATTCTCTTAGCTGCAAGCTGCGAGTGCAAGGGCTGGTTTCACTTTCACTCTGGAAATGGCATGGGATTGGTAACGCTTCGTTGATCATCTGTAAAATCTTTCTCCACATATAGTACAATAGGAAGTTAAACTCTTCTCATTGTGAGCATTTTCCACCTCTAACTTCTTTTGGGATTTCTTGTTCTGAAAAAAGGGCTGACTGGAGATACTGTAAGCATAGCCTAAGTAAGAATTACTACCTGATGCTCGTACTCTGTTACTTTCTGCCAGTGTAAAACGAGAAGTTGCAGTCTGGGGGAACAGGAGCTGTGATGGCATTGCGCTGCCGCAGTGGCTGACATCGTTCCATCACCGTGCAGGCACTCTCACACCATTACCCATCACTGCGCTGTTCCTTTGTGTATCAGTGTCCCTGGGCCGTGTCCCTCAGAGCAGGGCTCTGCTTAGCAGAGAGCTGTGGCCTCTGCTGGTGGCCTCCTCTGGCAACGCCCTCCCAGCACTGGAAAGATACAAGAATAGACCCACTGTTACTTAGCCTGAATGCTGTTAAACTTAAGGGATGATGAGTTTATTGTAGAAAGTTATGGGGTTCTTAATCTGTTGGGGGAAAAAATGTATACAAATATTGCCGACTTTCTAAAACATTTTGTCCTGGAAATAATGGCTGGAGCTACTGATCGTGAAAGCAAATCTGGGAAGAGAGAAAAGGGAAGAAAATGAGAGCAGAAACCCGATTTTGGATATATTGTAGGACAGACCATGAAGATAACAAAGCAAGTCGTGCATTGGTGGTTCAGTGGTAGAATTCTCGCCTGCCACGCGGGAGGCCCGGGTTCGATTCCCGGCCAATGCAGATAAACTTTTTCCTTTCTCTCCATTTTCTTTTCTTGCTTTTAAAGGCGCTATTTATTTACTCGTTTCCCTTTCGTTTCGGCAAAAAGCAGTTCGCTCTTTAAGGCCGGAGAAGCTGCAGCGCCGCGTTGATTTCCCGGCCTCCCCGAGGACTCGCCTCAAGCGCACAGCGCCAATCGCGGCAGCGGGAGCCTCCCGCAGCTGGGGAGAGAAGAAAAACCAGTTCGAAGCAAAAAGAAGCCGCTGGAGATGCCGGGGATTGAACCCGGGACCTCACACATGCGAAGCGCGCGCTCTACCACTGAGCTACATCCCCGGCGATGGCGAAATTTCTGCGGGGCGCTATGAGAGGGCGGGCCGCCGCGCGGGGCCGGGCCGAGCCCAGTCGGGAGGAGAGGACTGCGGCCAGCTCGGCCCCTCGGCCGGCCCCGCCCGGCGTTGTCCCCGGGCTTCCGGCGCACCCCCGCAGTCCCGATCCGTGCCCACGCCCTGTAGGCCGGCCGCCCTCCTGCTGCTGGTGCCCCATGGAGGCCCCCCGACGGGTACCCTCCTCCGGGGTTCCGGGCTCTTGGCCAAAACGTTCCGCTGTTTGCTGGACAGTGGATTCCGGCCGGCTCCCCTTCATGCTGCGTGCAGTGGTCCCGTGTGTTAGAGCACATATCTCTGTCAGCACATCTTCTTCAGTCTCAGGCTTTCCTTACAGATCTGCAGGGTGCTCCCTCACCCTTACCGTAAAGAAGTTCTTCCACATGTTAGAATGAAACTTCCTATGTACAAGTTTTAGGCCATTACTCCTTGTCCTATTGCTGCACACCACCAAGAAGAGCCTGGCCTCATCCTTTTGCCTCCCACCTCCCTTCAGATATTCATAAACATTAACCAGATCCCATCTCAGCCTCCTTTTCCCCAGGCTGAACAGCCCCAGGTCTCTCAGCCCTTCCTCATAGGGAAGATGCTCCAGGCCTTCTATCATCTTTGTGGTCCTCCGCTGGACTCCCAGGAGATCCCTGTCTTTTTTCCCCACATATACATAAAAGATCTCATATGCAGTTTGTATTAAAGCGAAGCAACGTCTCTACTGTAGCTAGATCTAAATATCCTCCAGAGCACCACCCACCAAATGCAACATCAGTCGAATTATTCAGGAAAGGCTCGACATGTGCATCCTACAGGAGGAAATAAGACGCCTTACACTGAGCTCTAAAGTAAAACAGAAGGAGTCCTTTATGGACATGAATCTCCTCAAGCCTACAGACACTGCCAGCAGTGCCACAGGGCCAGCAGTGCCCCTGCACACAGCCCTGCCTGCTGACAGCTGCCTGCAGTCCCAGCTTCCAGGAAACACTTGGTCATCCCATGAGGTTTCTAATTCTGCTGGGTGCCTCAGCACAGGCCCAGCATTCAGCTCTCTCAAGGGCCCTCTCATAGCACTACATTCACCTCTTTGTGTTTGGGTTTCTTTGTTGACATCAGGGAAAAACAATGTCGCCGTTCTCAGCCGTCCCTCCGCTTGTTCCTCAGTGGCATTAACTCGTTCTGTACCCCAGTGGCAGTGCCACGTGTGGCTGGACCTGCCTCCTCCCGGAGGATGCCATTTCATTGCATCTGTTCACAAATCTGCATTTTCCCTCAGTTCTCGTTAGACACACGCTGACATTCACTCTGTTTCCCACAGCATTTTGGAGCTGACGGACCCCTCTCACTCAGCCCAGAAAGAGCTAAGTTCCAAAGTTAACCAAAGTGCAGGCTTCTCGAGAGCGACTCCAACACAGCTGTGGGAGAGGGACGGCTCTTTCTGGTACAGTTTCCAATGGCTGTGCTTGCACCCACGATCAAATGTTTGCACTCAGAAGCCCTTTTTAAAATAGACACGTTGGTTCAGTGAGAGACGGGGCTAAAATGCAGCAGCATAAGACAAACATACCAAGAGTGCTCCTCTCGTTGTTTGCCATCCCCATCCATTGCCCCAAACAGCCGCAGACTGGCTGGGCCCAAACAAGCTCCCTGCTCTGGGGATGTGCCCTCCTCCTGTACTACTGGGCACCAAAGCACTGTGTGCACTGTCTCCTAGAAGCCTTGAGCTATTGCTGGATGCTGTGCTAATGGCACCAGGCACTGATAAATACGCAGCTAACGTTATTTTTCTTCTACCATATGATCACACTGTCCACTCGTTTTCAAGCACTGCGGTGATTATTCACGGGTCTCTTGCATTATTGATGCCTTATTTAGCATTCCTGTCCTCCCGCAGAAAACACTCCGTCAGAGATCAGAAGGATGTAACCCAACTGACAAATTTCAGGGCTCAGAACAACACGGCCTGCCTGCTTCTGGCATCACCAAACCATCTTTCAATAATAAACGTGTCGGGGAAAAAAAATGAAGACACATTTGTGATTTGCTGTTAAACAGCTACAAAATTTTCCAACTTTTGCACTTAGCAAATAGTTCCTACCTGATCGCAGAACGCAGTGCTCAGAGCTGCGTCAGGGAGCTCTGCTCGTGTGCTGGGCTGGTTCTGAATGAAGTCACACGCATAATTCCTCAGCATACAGATCCCTCTTTCCCCTTTATTTTTATGGCTTTTCTTTTTGTTAAGTCCCTTATTTGCTGCAGTAGACTGCCTGAAACAGAGGAATTCAGTTCCAGGAGCTCTGTTGTTGCCTCCAGGCGTTCAACATGTGCCACAGAATCTCTGTGCTCACCAGGCTTTGGTTGTTCCCACTCAATAGTAGGAACTGTGAAAGTTAGAGTGAAAAAACGAGATTAAAAGGCAAAAATGGGATTAAAGCTGCGAGCTGGGAGATTCGTTTGGGTTGCAGACAGAGAAGTAAGTGATAGCCCTGCAGAAGTTATTTGGCTGACAAATTAATTACCCAGTGTTACAGTGGTTTTCTCATCCGAATTCAGCCCTTGGGAAGCAGCATTCAGTGAGAAGAACCTCAGCTGTTCTCCAGTGTAGTCAGAGGGGGACGCGAGCAGCCCAGGGTTTGATGCAAACAGGGACTTGTTGCAGAACTCAGACTGATGGGCTGTACCAACCACACACCTTTGCACAGATTATCAAGCTGATGCATCCGGACAGCTAAAGGCAACTCCAGCTCACAGTGCTGCCCGTGAGGCAGGGACAGAGGCTGCTGTCAGCCAGCATGGCCCGGGCCTTCATGTTTTGTGCAGGGAATGCACAACTACAACACCCTGGGAAATACCACAGCCCTGCAAAAGCACACCGCTGTTGTTACGGTTGAGCTCTGACTCTTCTGTGAGCCTTCTCACTCCATGACTGCAGTTCTCACTCTGTCTCAGTGTGCAGAAGTAGAACACGGAAGAAAAATATACACATTTGTTTCAGTTTGCTTGCTAAGTGTCCTATTTTTAAGGAGGAGATAGTCTGAATTCCTGCTTGGAATAAGAGTTCTTCGTTGTTCCTGGAGAAGGTTTGGAAATACAGATATGTATCTCCATTGAATCCCATCACCTCTGCTGTTAAGTAGCATACAGCATGCTTGTACCCCCAGTCTGAGCCACAGTATCATTACAAGTATTAGCTAAGGTCTTTTCTGGTGATCTGGCAAGAAGGCAAAGCTCCTGTTCATCATCTGAGATCAAACATCACTCTGAGTTCAGACGGCTGCAGAGCACTGCAGCTTCCTGCACTCCATGGTCTCAACATGGGAATCTCTTGCTTTGCTCCTCCTCCTGTTCTTCAGCTTATGCCTGGAACCCAGAACAGAATTACTGCTATTATCACGATTTTCAGAAAGGAGTGGAAGAGGTGAATCTCCTGGGAGTAAATAATTTGTAAAATTGAGGTGTGTAGGTCTTCATGCTCATAACATCGTGCAGCCAAACTGGCCTGGAGATGTAGCCTCGTATTAACAACGCTCCTTTTGCGCTTCATAACAACCGTTCATCACTGCTGATTACAGCAGCCAACAGTTTCTTCTGTGTGTGATGCTGACTTTGACTATCACTAAAAGCTCTGATTCCTGCATGGACAGAAAATGGTGTTCAGCTGACAGTGGGTCTCTGTCCCACACCTCTGTCTGCTCTCCCACTCCCACTGCCAGGCAGCCACGGTGCAGCACAGGGCCCTAAAAATAACTGCAGAAAAGCATCGTCCACTGACAGACAAGGAGCTGTGGGTTGAACTGAGCAATGCAGAAGTCTCATTGGCAGGACGTGAGGAGCAGGGATAGCTGGGAGCTGCTGGGACGGAGCTGATTGCTGCTGCCAAGTGAGCACACTGCCATTGGGGATGGGGTGCATTGGGTCTGCTGTTAACCCCATGGCAGAGCAGTGTGTGTCAAAGCAGTTCCCTGAAGTGACGCTCCCCGTCCTGGTATGATGCTAAAATTACACAGAAACAGAAAGCTGTAACAGAAAAAAATGTTACTTGAGACCTCGAAGTCAGAGAAGAAGGAGTATTTTTCACTTCAGAGCTGCAATTAGATAAAGTAGTAATAATACCAATACCTGAAAGAAGCGAGATCCCGACCCGCAGCATCTCACCCTGTACCTCTGAAATTCAGGCACCCGCCACAAAGGGGGCTTAGGAAGGATTTAGTGCACAGACCAACTCTGCTCAGGAGATTGGAGCGTGGGCACTGCAAATGGTCCAACCCGGCACACAGCCCAGGTTTGGCTGCTGTGCCTCCCTGCAGCAAAGGGAAGGAGCTGCCACAGGGACACCCAGCCCTGCACCAGGGCACCCAAAAAGCTGCCACACCTCGCGCACACCGCAATGGGACCTCCACGAGGATGGAGACCCGCAGGACACGCAGCCCGGGCTGCAGGTGGTGGTCATCAGGTGTGGGCTTTGCTGCTCTTTGAGAACAGCTAATTGTGTTTTACTCGGTAATCAGAGGCTCTTACGGCAATTTTCCCCCTTCATCTTACCTTCCCAGACTCACCTGATTTAGATGCCACTCGTAATTAAGCACGCTATTAATAACAGCACTTGACTCAGGCCTCGAGCTGAAGGTATTTTCCAATTTTCCTCTGATTCCTTCATCAAAGTGACTCCCAGGAGCTGATGGGTGCACGGATAACAGAGCAGGGCAGACCTGTATATGCCAAACATTGACAGGGTCTCAACAAAAACGCTCTGCCTCCCATCCACAGTCACTCCCTTTTCCCTTTGCACCATTCTGCACCCTGCGTCCCTCCCCTCCAAAATCCACATGTTTGGCTCTGCTGCTTGCAGAGCTCTGTGGCACCCCCCGTCCCTGGAACGATGCTGTATGGTGGGGGCAGGTGCTTCATTCTGTGGCTGTTTTTTAGATACCAGCATATCCAGCCTTCACCATCGATACATTGATAGGAACGTGGTCCGTGGACTTGCTCACTGGGAAGTATGGATAATTTAACAGGAATTTGACTAATGGGAGAATTGACTTGTTTGTTTCAATGCTATCTTGCACTGGAATGCTGTGCTCTGCAAACTAATATATTTCTTCCTGCTTATCCCATCAATACGGGCTGATTTTGCTGGCTGTTGTATGGCCCAAATGAGTAAATATGCAATCGAGATTTTTTACAATACTTCTTACAATTAAAGGTCTGCCATCCAAAGAAACCCAACTTCTTCTTACCCACAAGTAACATTCACAGCATTCCATTTTCACTTCAGTTTTAATCTATGGTTTTCATATTGAAGAACCAGACCCCATTCAGTTAGACCTGCAAAAAGACAAACCCCAACAGCCTTCCTCTGTCCCACATGCAGGCTGCCAGTGTGGGCAGCATCCATCACTGGGGAGGGCTGGGGCTGCACTCAGTGCTGGGGCAGAGCAGAATCAGTGCAAACCAGCTCTCTGTGGCAGCTTTTAAGAGCTATAAAGGAGCTTCATTCACAGCTTAGACTTCCTTTTTTTCTGAAGCATTGGAAATAATTAACTTCTTCAAATATAGCTCCTTCATATCCCATGCTGGAATCAGGCGGTCTAAAAAGCAAGATGATATTTTAATAGCTAGGTTCATAATTACAAACACCGCTCTCTGCACCAGCACTGTTTTCAATTAGCGATGTGGATGGGCCTCCTCTCCCTGCCCTGTGCCTCCAATGGATGCTGCAGGCGCACAGCTGAGGAGCTGCACTCTCACTACTGCACAGCTCCTCAGGGCCACCATCCAAGGCGGCTGTACAGTTCAGTGCTGGGACTGCCCGAGGGGAGCAGGTCCCAGGGACCTCGTGAAAAGCACCCCCACACAATGGGAAGGGGCTCGCTTAAGGAAAGAAGTTAATTACACCAGATTTCTGTGGGTGTTGGCAGTTAATACTCATAATGCAGGAAAAAAAAACAATGTGTAATTGTGCTATTTTAGAGCACTTGTGACATAAACACATCCCCCAAGTGCTGTTATTCTTGGTTTCCCAGGGCTGCAGAACAGCGGGCGGCTGTCAGTGTGCACCGCAGCCCCACATCCCGAGTGCCAAGCAGGCCTGAGGGATGGGAACACAGGGCAGCAGGCAGCTGGGCTGGGACACGAGGTGTGGGGTTCTCATTGGCTGCTGGCTCTGTCCCCAGGCTGCCTGGGAACCCAGCTTGGTGGCCAAATGCACCGACCAACCCCGTGAGCAGCTCAGTCAGGGTCTGCATGCAGCTCCGTGGCCTGCACTCATCAGTCTGGGGAGAGAAGAGCCATTGCACTCATATGTCCAACTGGAAGCAAAGGAACTTCCAGAGCTGAGCACTGCAGCTGTCACTGCGGTGTCTCCTGATGGCTGCATGGCTGGGCAGGCATTCAGCGCCAGTAGCAGTGTGGGAGCCGGGATGCAGCACCCGGGAGCCGTGTGAGCCTCTGCAGCGCAGCCGCTACTTCGGGCATTTCCAAACCTTTCAGGAAGTCACTGCCACGTTAAAAACCCAAACCACGTATGTGCTATAGCAGGGACGTGGGCGGCTGTTCCAGCACACAGACGTGTGCTTTATGTAAGAAAACTCCCCGGGCCCTTCAGCCCGCCGACTTTCCGCAGGACGCGAACCGGAGCCGCGCCGCCGCCGCCGCCTGCGGGGAGCGCCGTGGGTCCGGCCGGGCCGCCGCTCCCCCCCGCTCTGCGCGCTCCCGACGCTCCGCTCGCAGCTCCGCTCCCGATGCACCCCGCAGGGCCGCGCCCCCCCGGCGCCCCCCCGCCCGCCGGCTGTGCCTCTCCCTCCGTCGGGAAGCAGCGCGCGGTTCGGGCGGAGCGTCCCGCACAGCTGCATTTCTGGGAGTGCAGATGTTGCTAATGGCAGCTTAAGCACGGATGGGCAGAGAGCAGATGGGCTGCGGCGGTGCCATATGGGCCGTTTAGCCTCTCGACCCGACGGGTATCAATCACGCGCGTCCCGGGGACGGCGGAGCGGCTCCGAGCGGCAGAGGAGCGCCGGGGATCACCTCCAGCCCCTGACCCGGGTAGCGGGGGATGCGAACGCGCCGCGCTGCCGTGCTGCGAGGGCAGAGCCGGCAGTCAGCCCCGAACCGCCCATGTGAGGGCCGGGCCCCGGCAGCTGCCGAGGAGGCGGCCCACGGCTTCTTGTCCTGAAATAAGGAAAACAGCGTTGTGGAGCCCGGAATAACCGGACAGCAGTGAGGACAGAACGAGCGTGGCTGTGGGAAGCACTCCGTGCGTGGTGTCAGGGGAGGCTCCGGGCAGGAAAGGACAAATGATGCTCATTCACAAACGTTGGGAAATCTGAGGGCGGGGCTCCTCGTGCCAATCAGTGCAGAATGAGGCACCCAAGCGTTCGGGGTCCCCAGCCCCCCAGCGTTGTGCCACACACTTGGGCCCCGCTGCTACCAGCACCGCTGGGCTCCTGCGCTCCTTCAGCTCCGGCACCGCAACGCTCCTTTGGGCCTGGGGAGGTCACAGAATCAGAGAATGGCCTGGTTGGAAAGGACCGCAATGATCATCCAGTTTCAAGCCCCTGCTATGTGCAGGGTCGCCAACCATCAGACCAGGCTGCCCAGAGCAACATGAATGCCTCCACGGATGGGGAAAGTTCGCCCCTTGCTGCATCACACACAGCAATCTGGTACATCTCTGTGCTTTGATCAAACACAGCTACTGGGCCAGGCCTCTGCAGGGGTATTCTCCAAAACCCAGCCCTGGTGCTGCCGTGGTGCACTCCTCCTGGTGGGCTGCACACCAACACCAGCTGGCAGCAGGTGATGCCCTTTGGGGTCACAGCATTTTGGCTTTGCAGCGTGTGCAGATTCGGCCCTTCTGTGTCTGAGCAGAGCAGTTCAGCACTGCATCTCTGCAGCCACCCGTGGGAGTGGCGACGGCGCAGCTCTGCACACACAGCGTGTGCACACGTGGATGCCCGTGTGTGCTGTGCCCGTGTGTGCCCGTGTGTGCCCACACCCTTCCCCAGGGCAGCCCTGCTGCAGCCCTCACAGCGCTCACACCCCCACCCAGCACTGGGTTACACTGGGCAGAGCAGCAGAGAACCAGGGACTAACAGCGCTTCGTGTTTGGTTCCTTATGGGAAGAGAGAAGCTTCTTTTTAATTAAACGTCTCCTTTGTGCTCTTGTATTTAGGCACCAAAATACGGCATTTCGCCACATGTATGAAATTGTGTTTGCATTTATTTAATTTGGAGTTCTTTTTTAAAGCACGGAGTCTCGAATGTTTGTTCTCCGTTTTTTTCACATCATTACTCTGATACTGCTTGATTAGCTCCCTCCCCAGTCATGATTGGTAATTAAAATAGGCATTAAAATTAGTCACTTAGCAATTTTGCTGTTCAATTGGCAATTAAATTACTTAATTGCAATTAAAGTCCTAATTTTAATTGGCAAAATGATAGATGTAGATTTAAGATAATATGTATAAATACTTTAATAAGTGTCTATATAAGGATTACTTAATTACTCAACTTCAAGTTTATGCTGTTAACTTCAGAACTTTTAAGTGAGTAATGAAATTTATATCACATCTATTCTAAGGATATGGTAATGAGGAGCATCTCTGGGCCTGAGCGGGGTTTGCTCCGTGCAGGTCGGATGGCAGCCGCTGTGCTGCAGGCACCGTGTGCTGCTGTGCCGTCATGGGGTCCCTTTCCTCATCTTCGTCAGCTCAGAGAGTCACAGAACCACAGAATCGTGGAACCGTAAGGGTTGGAAAAGCCCTTTAGGATCACCAACCCTGCCCACCCCACCATGCCCACTGCCCACGTCCCTCAGTGCCACATCCCCACAGCTCGGGGACACCCCCACTGACAGTGGCCCCCCACTCCCTGGGCAGCTGTGCCACTGCCTGACTAATCTTTGGAGAAGAAATGGTTCCTAATACCCCACATGACCCTCCCCAGCACAACGTGAGGCCGATCCCTCCCATCCTGTCGCTGTTACCTGGAGCAGAGAGGGACAACCTACAACCTCCTTTTGGGGAGCTGCCGAGCGCGCCTCCTCTCAGCCCTCGGGAAAAGCCTTTGGGCTGCAGACACGGGACGGGCCGCTCAGGGACCTACGGGAGAGCACCCGGCAGACGTACGGCATCACTGCGTGTTTGCCTCCTTTCTGTTGCACAAAGTGACCGCATCTCTGGTTTTTGTTGTATTTTTTTCTCCAAATCCCGTTCATTTCGAGCCGAAGCCGCTCCCCGCCCGCTGCCCGGGTACCTCGCACCTCGTGCCGGGCCGCTCTGCGGGCCCCCGGCCATCCCCTCCCGCGGTCGGGTCCCGTCGGGGCGCGGGGCTATTTCGGGCACTTTTGGCGCGCCGCGCGGTTGCGTCAATGGCGGCGCCCGCTGCGTCACGGCCGCCCCGCCCCGCCCCGCCCCGCGCTCACTTTTTCCCTTTCGCCCGCGGGTGACGCCGCCGCGCTCCATGCAAATGAGGCGGCGCTCATGCAAATGAGGCCCCGCCCCTCCCCGCCCCGCTTAAGGTGCCGTCGCCGACGGGGCGGGCGGGGATTCCCGGGCGCGCCCCCGCGGTCCGCCCCGCCCAGAACCTCGCGGGGGAGCTCCGCTGCGGGCACGCGGAGCGCCGGGCACGGCGGCAGC
>JACDJE010000148.1:712986-803020 GCA_016647715.1 Pavo muticus
GCGGCGGCGGGGCCGTTCTCGGCGCGTGTCCCGCTCGGGCGAGGCTGGGCGGCTCCGGGGGGTCCCGGCTGGGCGCGGGCCGGGAGCGGCTCGCCCAGTTTGAGGCTGTGCTTTCCGTCTGCTTCGAATGAATCCGGGCTCGCTGTCGGCCGTGCCCCCTCGGGCAGGGCTCCAAATGTCACCGCGGCGCCGGGACCTCGGGGAGGTGCAGCCGCCCCCGCTCCTCGCCTCTCCCGGCGGGGCGGCTCTGACGTGAGCGGCGGGGAGGAAAAACCGAAGCGGTTCCCTCTGCCAGAAAAGCGAGGGCAGAGCCGCCCGCGTGCGCGGAGCGGCGCGGAGTTTCCCCCCGACCCCGGTCCCCGCCGCGCCCACGCGCGCCGCCCGCAGCCGCCGGAGCCGTTCCCGCAGCCGGGGCCGGGCGAGGGGGGGGGAGTCGGCGCTTCTCTTTTTCGGTGCCCGCGACCCGAACGCCCGCGAGCGGCTGACGGGCGGCTCGGCGCGTGTGTTGCAGCGGGCGCACCGGGCAGGCTGGAGTCCCCCTCCGAGCGCTGACACCGCGGAAACTTCGCTCCCCGCCGCGTCCCGACGCTGTCCGCCTTTAATTCCCTCGAAAACGCCTCCAACTCGCCTGAAGGTTTGTGAGCTCCGCGAGCCCGAGCGGCGGTGCGGGGCGGGGGTCGCGGTGCGGGGCCGGGATCCCGCAGCCGGGCGGAGGTCCCGCAGCCCCCGCGCCGTCCCGGGCGTTGCCGGCGCTGGGAGCGGGGCGGGGGAGCGGCGCGGGGCCGGCGGAGGGCGCGGAGCCGCCCGGGCTGAGTGTGTGTCCCCGTTTCGTTTCCAGCCATGCCCTGTGTTCAGGCTCAGTATGGGTCCTCGCCTCAAGGAGCCAGCCCGGCCTCCCAGAGCTACAGTTACCACTCTTCAGGAGAATACAGCTCCGATTTCTTAACTCCGGAGTTTGTCAAGTTTAGCATGGACCTCACCAACACTGAAATCACTGCCACCACTTCTCTCCCCAGTTTCAGTACCTTTATGGACAACTACAACAGCAGCTACGACGTGAAGCCTCCTTGCTTGTACCAAATGCCCCTGTCCGGACAGCAGTCCTCCATTAAGGTGGAAGACATTCAGATGCACGGCTACCAGCAGCACGGCCACCTGCCCCCCCAGCCCGACGACGTGATGGCCCACTCGGGCTCCGTCTACTACAAGCCCTCGTCGCCCCCGACCCCTTCCACGCCCGGCTTCCAGGTGCAGCACGGCCCCGTGTGGGACGACGCCGGCTCCCTGCACAACTTCCACCCCAACTACGTGGCCACCACGCACATGATCGAGCAGCGCAAAGCGCCCGTCTCCCGCCTCTCGCTCTTTTCCTTCAAGCAGTCCCCCCCCGGCACTCCCGTCTCCAGCTGCCAGATGCGCTTCGACGGACCCCTCCACGTGCCCATGAACGCGGAGCCGGCCGGCCCCCACCACGGCGTGGACGGGCAGCCCTTCGCCGTGCCCAGCCCCATCCGCAAGCAGCCGGCCATGGCCTTCCCCGGGCTGCCGCTGGGCCACGCGCCGCAGCTGCTGGACAGCCAGGTACCCTCGCCGCCCTCGCGGGGGTCCCCGTCCAACGAGGGGCTCTGCGCCGTCTGCGGGGACAACGCTGCCTGCCAGCACTACGGCGTGCGCACCTGCGAGGGCTGCAAGGGCTTCTTCAAGGTGAGCGGGGCTGAGGGGGGTGGGGGGGGCCGGGGCAGAGCGGAGCGGAATTCCCCGCGGTGGAGCGAAAGGATCTCTTTATTTCGGCGTCCTGATTGAATAATCGGATCGTTTGGAATGGAGAAGGTCTCCAAGGGATGTGAATAGTATGAGTGCCCACGGATGTGTATTTGCTGAGCGCCTCCGTCCCTTCTCTCGGCATATAAAGCGCTGTGGGGTTAGCTCAGATGTTAACGCTGTCAATATTCTGCTGTTAAATGCCCTGGGAAAAAAGAAAGGGAGAAGGGGGGGGGNTTTGGCTCTGGGGCACCATGGATGCGGCTCTCGGACTTCCCAAATCCCATGGTATAAACTTTTTATTCTCGGCTTATAGATGAGTTTATTGTTGAGGACTTCTGGTTAACCAGACGAAGCAATCTGGCGACTCCGGGCGCGCGGCTCAGAGCCAGAGGGGCAGCCCACGCGCTGAGGGACCCGCGGGCATCGCCTCCTAAAGACTTAAAGTTTTCTGCTGTAAAAGAAAGCTGTAATATACACAGATCCTAAATGTTCCGTGGTGGCATGCCAGGCAGGAAGGGAAAGGCTTGTACAGTAATCAGACGCCGTTTGGCTTTTCTACAAGTGAACCCGTGCCTAGTTACGAATCTATGTGGGAACCAATCCTAAAGAATTGAGACATAAAAGCTAAACGTGTTTGGGGGGAAAGAACACATTAAAAAAGAGCAGGAGAGGCGAATCGCTCCGTGCGAGGGGAGCGCGACGATCCCAAGGTGGCAATGTTATAGGCACTTGCTATTCAGTAATGTCTATATTCTATAAATAGTATTTCAGACACTATGTAGTCTGTTAGCTTTTATAAGGACTGGTAGTTCTCTGAGCTTCAAACGTTTTCTCAGTTGTAAAATAGGTGGGCACAAAAGTATTACCGACCCCGAGACCCTCGCAGAGGGACGCATAGTGTTTGTAAGCACCGTCCACACCCCTTGTTTGTAAGTGTTGTATGTACTGTTGATGTTGATTAAAAGAAAAGGAGTTTATATCTCGATTATTTTGTTGTCTGAGGGCGGACGCTCCCCGGCCGCGCTCCGGGCGGCCCCAGCGCCGGCTGTGCCGCTCTCCTCGCGGGCTGTGCGGTCGTCCCCGCGGGGCGGCCCCGCGCTGAGCTGCGCGGAAACGGCGATTTGCATATCGCAAGCGGCGACCTCGTCGTGCCGTTCCTAATGGAATTAATTGCCCCGGAACATCTCATTTCCTTAGTGGTCAGAGAGAGATTTAATTGTTAGAAAAACCCGGCTCCCCTCTTAGAAACGGGGTTAGCAATTTCACGGGTTATATACTTCGGAGAACCTCATTAAGGGCTTTTTAAAATGAATTTCCAGTTCCAGGCTAACCCCGACTACCAGATGAGCGGGGACGACACTCAGCACATCCAGCAGTTCTACGACCTGCTCACCGGCTCCATGGAGATCATCCGCGGCTGGGCGGAGAAGATCCCCGGCTTCACCGACCTGCCCAAAACAGACCAGGATCTGCTCTTCGAGTCCGCCTTCCTCGAGCTCTTCGTGCTGCGCCTGGCGTACAGGTGAGCGGCCGCCAGCCGGGATGCGGCGGTGGGAAGCAGAGCCTTTCGGGGCCGGTTAATGAAGCTGTGCTTTATTAACTCCGCGGTAATTAGGTGCCTCTTAAATCCTTCATTTATTGCTCCTCGACTAATTAGTTGTTTAGCTTTTCTCCCCCCATCTTCTCTTTCTTTGCCTTTCCCTTTTTGCCTTTCCCTTTTCACCTTTTCCTTTCCCTTTCGTGTTTTTTTCTCTCTCTCCTCCTTTTCTGTCCTCTCTCTTTTTCTCTCTCTATCATTTTTCTTTTCCCATCCGGTTCTCCCTTCTCGCCCGCTCCCCCATTCATGCTGTTGCTGTCGCACTCCCCGCAGGTCGAACCCCGTGGAGGGGAAGCTCATCTTCTGCAACGGGGTTGTCCTGCACCGGCTGCAGTGCGTCCGCGGCTTCGGGGAATGGATCGATTCCATCGTTGAGTTTTCCTCCAACTTGCAGAACATGAACATCGACATCTCGGCGTTCTCCTGCATTGCCGCCCTGGCCATGGTGACAGGTCAGTGCTCCCCACCCATCTCCTGCCCCCCGCTGCCGTCCCGCGGTGTCACCCCGTAACGTCCCGCGCCCTCCCGTGTGTTTTGCAGAGAGGCACGGGCTCAAAGAACCCAAGCGGGTGGAAGAGCTGCAGAACAAGATAGTGAATTGCCTCAAGGACCATGTGACTTTCAACAACGGGGGCCTGAATCGCCCCAACTATTTGTCCAAACTCTTGGGGAAGCTCCCCGAACTCCGCACGCTTTGCACGCAGGGGCTGCAGCGCATTTTCTACCTGAAACTGGAGGATTTGGTGCCACCGCCAGCAATAATCGACAAACTCTTCCTGGACACTTTACCTTTCTAAGACTCTTCCCGTGCACCGACGCTGAACTCGAGGAACCTTCGCCCGTCGGAGGGGACTTCACGGGGCACGGGGCAGCGCGTGGGGCAGCACGGCCCCTCCCAGCGAGCGCTGAGCCTCCTGCGGGCGGAGCGCGACGGGGCGTTTGGCTCTGGGGCACCATGGATGCGGCTCTCGGACTTCCCAAATCCCATGGTATAAACTTTTTATTCTCGGCTTATAGATGAGTTTATTGTTGAGGACTTCTGGTTAACCAGACGAAGCAATCTGGCGACTCCGGGCGCGCGGCTCAGAGCCAGAGGGGCAGCCCACGCGCTGAGGGACCCGCGGGCATCGCCTCCTAAAGACTTAAAGTTTTCTGCTGTAAAAGAAAGCTGTAATATACACAGATCCTAAATGTTCCGTGGTGGCATGCCAGGCAGGAAGGGAAAGGCTTGTACAGTAATCAGACGCCGTTTGGCTTTTCTACAAGTGAACCCGTGCCTAGTTACGAATCTATGTGGGAACCAATCCTAAAGAATTGAGACATAAAAGCTAAACGTGTTTGGGGGGAAAGAACACATTAAAAAAGAGCAGGAGAGGCGAATCGCTCCGTGCGAGGGGAGCGCGACGATCCCAAGGTGGCAATGTTATAGGCACTTGCTATTCAGTAATGTCTATATTCTATAAATAGTATTTCAGACACTATGTAGTCTGTTAGCTTTTATAAGGACTGGTAGTTCTCTGAGCTTCAAACGTTTTCTCAGTTGTAAAATAGGTGGGCACAAAAGTATTACCGACCCCGAGACCCTCGCAGAGGGACGCATAGTGTTTGTAAGCACCGTCCACACCCCTTGTTTGTAAGTGTTGTATGTACTGTTGATGTTGATTAAAAGAAAAGGAGTTTATATCTCGATTATTTTGTTGTCTGAGGCGAAACGAACTTTGCATGCAGCAGCTTCTGGCCGTTTCCAGAGCGCTTATAATAGACATCACTCCCTGGAAATCCCCGAGCACTTTGAATTTTTGTTCTGTTCGGTTGCTTATTTTCTTTTTTAACGTCTAAAGTTGTCGGTTAATATATTATTTTATGTTGGAGTGATATTTTTAATATTGCCATATACTGTAGTATTTTTTCTTTGTACATTTCCAGAATGGCACACGATGCAGATCACTGCCTTTTTTTCTATGGTGTACAACAGTTAGAAACGCGGATTTGGTTTTTCCCCTATAACTCTTTCTTTGAGAAAGACAATTTTAATGTTTACAACAATAAAACGTGTAAACGAACAGAATCTCGTCTTCTTTCTGTCCAAGTGAGAAGCAGCAGCGCCAGCACCCATTGCAAATAAAGGACAATAGACTGACAGTGTAGTAATAAACTGCACAGGAGGATGGATGGGGCGGTTTCGTTTCAGTAACGCGCGGCGGAACGCAGCGGCTCTGCGGGAGGAGGAGGAGGAAAACCCCGCACGGAGAGGTTGGTCCTCGCGCCGCTTTTTATCCTCGTTCGGGGAGCTTTGGGTCCTTCGGCCGCTTCGGCGCCGCCGGGCTCCCGCACCGCTCTGTGCGGTCCCTTTGGGGAGCGGCTCTCAGCCCCGCGGTGCGCAGCGCAGGACGGGGCGGCCCGGGGTGGTTCGCTTCGGTTCCGCACCGCAATGCTGCGGGTCCCGGGAAGCGCCGCTCCGGGGAAGGCGAACCGCAACGCGGCTTTGTGGGAATCAATTGCGGTCAGCGTCGCGCTTAGGAAGGAACTTCCCGGTCAGTTCAGGGACTGCAGAAGGAGGCAGCGATAGCGGCCGTGCCCCCGCCCTCCGTCGGCTTCAGCCCGGAGCGGCGCCGGGGGCTGCGAGACGCGGGCGGGGAGCGGCGGTGCGGCCCCGGATCGGAGCTGGCGGGGGGAGCCGTGGAATTTGGGGAACTTCCGCCTCCTGCGTCGGGGATAAACGAAATGCCCGCCGGAGCGCTGCTCCTCCATGTGCTCTCACCGATTCTTTGCGACGCTCCCCGCGGCCGTGTGCCCGACCCCGAACAGCCCCGGGAGGCGGCAGCCGGAGGGCAGAGACAGCCCTCTGTGTGCCCTCGGCACGCTCCCCAGAGCGAAGCTGCCCCTTTTACCCCCGCTCCCGCAGCCCCCGGGCGCTGCCCGCGCCGCAGCGCAGTGGAGCGGGGGCGGCCGCGCCGTCGGGGAGAGGCAGCTCGGCGGCAGCTCCACGGCCGTCCGTGGGCCCGAGCCGGAGGCGTTGTCCCGTCGGGGCCGCGGGTGTGCGGGGCCACGGCCGTTAGCACCGGCGGGGCTATATCGAAGCCTTTTTTGGAACGCTCCGGGCCGATTCCCCCTCTTCGGGGGACCGTGGCAGCCCGGGGGCGCCGACACTCGGGAAGGAGCCGGCGGGCAGAGCGGGCAGGGAGCGCTGGGGAAGATCGGCATCGACCGCGGCCACCTCTGGGAGCGGGGAAACACATAGGGGCCGGGGCCGGGCGGGCGGCGCGGCCCCAGGTGCGGGGCGGCCCCAGGTGCAGAGCCAGGTGGGGCTCAGATACGCGGGCAGAGGCCGGTCGGGCTTAGAGCGGTTCGCGCGGCGGCGGCTTCTCCGGCAGAGCGGGGCTTCGTGCCCCTCCGCGTCTGCTCCGCCCGCGGCCGGGCCCCGTGTGCTGCTGGGGTTGCCCCCTTCTCTCCCCCCATCCCGTGCCGCTCGGGGGCCGCCCGCGCCGCTCAGCGCCGACGCAGGGGCTGGAACGGAGCCGTCGGGTCTGTCGAGTGCGGAGGTTTTACGGCTCGGATGGACGAGGAGGAATGGATTCCCGGTAAGCGCCGAAAGCAGTGAGTGCCGCTGCCGGCCGGCGCCTGTGCGGGTATCGGCATGGGTGCGGGTGCTGCGTGCTGGCCGGGGTCTGCTGCTCGGTATTGCCGACGACGTCGAGACTTTAACCCTTACACCGAGGTGCCACCCGGTTTAGCTTCCTGTTGGGCCACGGGCTGCTTTCACTCGATACTGACTTTCTTTTGGCCGTGTATTTGAAAGGACTTTCCCGCCTGTCGGCGCGCCCCGGGCCGGGGCAGAGGAGCCGTCCGTCCTTCGGCCTCAGCCGCGCACGGCGCCATTCCCTGCCGGGCTGCGGGCGGACGGCACGGAGCGGCACAGCCCCTGCTCGGCCGAACCCCGCTCTGATCGGAGGGCGTTACTTTCAGTACGGTATCCCCGATTAGTAACGGTGTTAATTGTTTTAGCTGCACACCGATCGTTACATTTGGGGCTGCCTTTTGTGCTTGGCCTGCGTGAGAAGGCAGACAAAGCCGTTCTGCTTCGTTCCCTCGGGGTTGCCTTTTTTTCTGGTCTGTTATCAGTTTGTTACCTGACTTCTTTGCTCGTTCGTTGCACTGACTTCAGGAGCCGCTCCTTCAGTGCAGTGATGCATCGGAACAGAGCCTGTTTGCTGCAGTTACCAAAAGCCATGTTCCTCTTTCCATGGTTATATCGTGGGCCGTCCCAGCGCTGGACACCTTTCTCCCCCTAGTTTGAGAGCTGAGGGGACGGTGCTCGTGTGTAATCCCCCAAAACACGTTGGAGTTTGCAGTGTGACAAACAAATGAGGGTGAGCTCAGGTCAGGTGTTGGCTCATTGGGCGCATTGTAGTCATCTCCTGACATTTAATGCCAGGCAGTGCAATGCATGCCTCGTGTGTGCGGGGCTCTGCGTCCCATAGAACCACACGTCTGTGGTTCTGATGGAACCCACGAGTGCGGCTCGGGGCCGAGGCAGTGTCACGACATATTCTGGGGCTGCCTTCCCTGAGCGCCGTATGGGGAAGATGAATTACCGCAGGCGTGACACCCTCGCAGGAGCTTTATTAGTTTTGGAATGCAATCAGCAACACTTGCTTTCTTAGCCCTTTACCTAATTATCCTCATCGCATATGTCACAGGCGTAGGGAACAGCCAGCAGGAATTTATGTCTGGGGAAGGCAGAGCTGGGGAGCTGCTCCGTGTGATTTTAGCCCCCCGACTTCTGTTTGGTAGCAGAAGTCCCCGCGCTGGCTGCGTGCGCCGCGCGCCTCGGATGCACCTGGAGGTGATTTCTGCTGTATTAGTGAACCCACTGCTGCATAATCTGCATTTGCTGAAACGTTAGCCCTAAGTAACCTTTATGGCTGGCTGTGGTGCGGAGGGAGATGTTGGTATTCATGAATGTTTTGACATGTTTGACATTTTCTATACGGTGTGCTCTTTCTCTGTTCTTCTGATCTCCTCCTGCCTCCCCCTCCCCAGCTGCGGCGGTAAATGCCCCCCCCAGGCTGGGGGTGTGCTGGGCAGCACGGCTTTGGGTTTCGGTTTCAAAGTGGGCGCCTGGGCAAATAATGTGATTAGTGCATTTTAATGGGAGGCAACTCTAACCAGAAGAGCTCATTTTGACCGAACAGGTGATCTGTGTTCCCTTTCCAAAGGGACACATCTGGCGTACGGAGCTGTGAAATCGGAAGGCAGGGATTCCTGCAGAGCTGGGGCTCCGTGTGGATGTGCTGTAAATGCCCTGGGTTGGTCACAGCGGCAGCAAGGCAGCGGTGCTCACTTCAGCAGGGTGGTGCTTTAATGATGTGTTTTCTGCAGGACAGCAGATGTGCCAAACTCCGCAGCGACTGACGTTAAAACAGATGTAAACGGCACACTTGTTGGGTAGGCCTCGTGCCTGGGTTATTGCAGGGTTTTGTCCGCAGCTGTATGCGTGCAGTGCTCCGAAAGCCACTCCTGTTGGTAAACGTGGGCCCTTCTTTGCGCTGAAAGGACGCAGAGAGCCGGTCGGGTGGTTTGGGCACTGAGCGCTGTGCCCCTCTGCTCCCTCTCTGAGGATGGAGCGGCTCTTGGAACAGCAGGGCAGTGTGTTGGCACAGGGCAGGAGCGATGCCGGAGTGCTCCCATCGCCTCTGGGTGCAGCTGTGCTGCGGGCACTGCAGCCCTTCTCTGCAGGCAGTGCTGCTGGGTGCGTGCTGTGCTCAGGCCCCACATCGCAGCACCGCACATCTGCTGAGGGAACGGCTTTCACAGAGCAGCTCTGCTTGCAGCGCTGGCTGAGGTGCTGCCTTGTGCTTGCTGTGTGTCTTCGCTGACACCATACGGGTTTGCTCATGTTAAGAAACACCAAATCATATCAGCTAATTTTTCTTAGCTTGGGTTGGGTGTTTTTTTTTTGACAGACACATCAGTCTACAGTTTTAATTGTTCCATCGTTTTCGTGTCGCAGGTGACTCACGTGGCACGCTGCAATCACCAGCCGGAATTGCCGGCAATGGAAGTGGCCGTAATGCAGCTGTAAAACAAACGGCAGAAACTTCTCACTCTGCCTTCACTCCTGAGTGCCCGGGTTCCTTTCTGGAGGTGCTCTGTCAGTGGGGGTTGGTAGCATTCCTGCGTGTGACCCACGGGTGTCACAGAGCTGTGCTGTGTGCACAGTGAGAGGTGTTAGGCCTGCACCAGGCGCCTGCCTTCATCAAACGGCTGTGGTGCATCCCGTGCACCTTGCGCCATCCGGTCCTTCACAAGCACTGAGAGAGGTGTGTCAGAGTGTTCTGCCTTTGGGCTGTGCGGGTGCGCTGTTGTGGAGGTCTGAGTGCACCTCTCGGGTCAAAGCCGGGATCCCAATTGCAGCGGTGCTGTGCACGGCGTGGAGCTGGGAGGCAGAGAGCAGCTGTGACATTTATCAAACAAAACATGGATGCGTTCGTCCCTTGGCTGAGCCACAGTGCTCTGCGGGCTGTGCAGGCTGTGTGCACGCAGCAGGTGCTGCAGTGCTGTGCAGGCTGCGTGCATGCAGCAAGTATAGCAGGGCTGTGCAGGCTGTGTGCATGCAGCAGGTATAGCAGGGCTGTGCATGCAGCAGGCACTGCGGAGCTCTGCAACGCTGTACCTTCAGCAGCGTTTTGAAAGGAAAGGTGCAAACTTGATTCCTTTGCTGTACAGCATCTCCTGGACAGATGCAAGGGAGGTTTGCTGAACTCACACAGTAGCTCAGTGCCTTCAGCGCAGCGATAGCTCTGTTTAAATGCTGCCGTGGTTAATTCTTTAGGATCCCTTCTAAATGTTATTCTCCTGCAGCCCGTTCCCGTGTCTGCGAGGGCTGACATTTTTTGTCCCAGATATTTCCCCGCTTTGTCTCTGCTCCGTGCTGTCAGGGGGTGGCAGCCGCGGCCCCGCAGGTGCAGGGCAGGTGAGCGGCCCCGCGGGCAGCGGTGTCACGGCCGCTCTGCTTCACGGTGCTCTGCTCCGCGGTGCTGCCTGCAGGGCGCTGCCATTTGGCCCAGCCCGGCTGCTGCGTGCTCCCCCCCGGGCTGAGCGCTGGCGGTCGGGGTTGGCTTTGTGGGGCAGGGAGCAGGAGGGCTGCCTGCAATCTCTGCGTTCTGCTGAGCCAGTTCTAAAAATCCTCTCTAAGCAGCCGGAGCGGCGACTGAGTTGTTGGGGAATTTGGGTTTAGGAGCTGTTGTTTTGACACCTTTGCTGTTGTAAGCAATAGCAAAAATCCACGTGTGAGGTGGGGGTGTGCCAAGCCCACAGGCAGGACTCGGTGCTCCTCTGAATGTGTTCCGTGGGGCTTTGTACCTGTTGTTATTACTCTGGATTTGAGACCGTCGTTTTCAAATCACAGTATTGCCCTACATCCACAATCAGGCCTGTTGTGAAAGCAAAGGCCCGGGCGCTGCGTTAACGTCTGTGTGTGTCAGTGTGAAATGGGGCAGTCCCTGCACGGCGCTCCCGGTGCTGGGGGTGCAACCCCCACGTGCTGCTCACTGCCCTCCAGCACCGCCCCGCGTGCTTTGCTTTGCTTTGCACGCCCAGGCACACAGCGGTAGTGGTGAGCATGGCATCGTAACGTCATCCTTGTAGGCAGTGGCAGAGGCTCCTGAAGAACAGGAACCCCAACCCTTGTATTTAGGAGATTTTTTGGTAAGGGTAATCTACTGCACAACTGAGGGCACGAGCAGGGATAATAAAGCATGGTTATGTCTATTACAGGTTAATTTTGAGTCGTATACCGATGTCTCTGCTCCTGCAAACCTTTACACGTTCAGTTTTTGTGGTAATTTCAGATGGAGCTTATGGAACTCCAGGAACTAAAATTTTTACTTCATTTCCAACAAAACCAAATCAATTTCATGTGCTCGCAGTACTTCCATAATCGTTTGTAAGCGAGCAATGCGGTCATGAATGAGAGAGACGCATTTTCTGCAGTACCTTTATTTCAGAGCTGTGTTGTAGCAGAACCGCAAACAAATGTGAGACGGGGGCATGCAGCTCTGTGGTACTGGAGGCCGTGGGGAGGGATGGTCGCTGGCTGCAGTTAACAGCAGGCATCTGCCACGTCCTTCTGCACTGCAGAGGAGATTGCTCCTTTGGTAGGCGCGGGGCTGGGCAGAAGCCCTGTTCTGAAGTGGGGGAACCTTGGGTTGGTTACCTGTGGCCAGCAGAGGCTGTGCGTTCCCTGAGGATGTGTGCGGCGGTGCTGCAGTTTCAGAAAGAAATCACGCGGTGTTTTTATCCTGATACCCACGATTCCTTTAGAAGTTGAGCAAATATGCAGTTAGGTTTAATGCTGCGGTGTTCTCGTTCCAGACCAAGGTGGAATTGGGATGGGAATTGTTGGTTCTTCTTGCTGTAGGAGCAACGGCGCTGTCAAATTCCATCGCCACTGTAGGCGGAATAGCTAAAGCAGCGCATGGAATGCAGGAGGTGATGGATGTGTTTGGATGTGGAATCCTGCTGGGCTCTGAGAGCTGCTGAGCGCCAGCAGCTCCTCCTCGGCCATCTACTGCAGGAATCATAGGGAAATTGGAAAGGGGATTGGAAGTGGAGAGGAATGGAACAGCCCAGCCAGGGCTTCTCCTCCTGTGTGCATCGGGTCCTGCTCTGTGCAAGTGGAGCAACCTGCTGGCACGTGGTGGTCGTGTTTGGGCTGCAGTCAGTGCTGCTGCTCGCTACCCGCCTGGCAGCTCGTGGGGCTGGGCTGGCCCTGCAGCTGCACACTGCAGCCAGTGGCTGTGGGGGAGATGGAAGCTGCCATAAGCACGTGCTGGAGGTGTGTTCCTCCTTAACCCGACGGGCTCTACCTCTAGGGTCGTGTTTTTCTCCATGGATTCTGTTCAGCCATCAGAGTACTTGCTCAGGTGTTTCCTGGGATCTGATTTTAATGAGAACTAATGCAGGTGGGGATGCCGTTAGCAAGCAGAAACACTTACTGCTAATCACAAACCCCTTGCAAAACAGTTTTTAAATGCAAGTGTTTGTACAGCTACAGAATGGTGTTGTACAGCTGTGTGATTTCACTGGCTGCCGTTTGGGAGGACCCATGTCCCTGTCTCAGCAATGGCAACCAAAGCTGTGCCATGCAGCCTGGCACCACGAGGCCCCGCTGGCAGCTCCTGCAGCAGAGGGCTGGGCTGGGTGTGCAGACACGCTGCACGTTGGCCTTGTGGTGCATGGCGCAGCTGTGTGGAGGGCGTGCAAAAACCGTGGGCACAGGCCAGCTCCAGCCTGCAGCTCCTGCTCTGCAAGCACTGATCGTGAAGGCGAGGTGTGAGCCAGAGCTTTCCCCGTGCAGGAGGAGTAAACCTGTGCCCGCTTCCTCCTTTGGTGACAAACCAGCACTGGCTGTGCTGTGCAAACAGGGCTCTTTACCAAGCAGAGCCAGGAGGGAGAGTGCCTTCTCTGTGCTTTACTGAGGGTTTTTCCTGATTTTAATCCGATAACACTTGGATAAATGGAAAGCCTTACTTTCAGTTGTGGGTCCATGTTTTGATTTCGGTTTTTTCTCCCCTGCCATAGCAGCAGTTAGTCTCACGTGTCAAAGGCTGTTTACACAATTATGGTTTGCCTAATGGTCCTTTTGTTATCACTCATAGGCTAATAGAAGCCAGAGCTGGAAAAGACCTATTAGATTATTGAGTCAATGCCCTGCAAATGCAGGATATCATCTCCCAGGTAGAGGAGGTATCGGGTATTATTAAACAGATCTTACACTTGATCTTAGTTAAATAGTGGTTAGTAGCCATCCAGTTCCTTGAACGGTGCAACATCAGTAGCTTAATTTCGGATTCTGGGGGAGTGTCTGTGCTGGTGTTTACCATTTGGCATTTCCCCATGCTGCCTGAAGATGTGCATGCTCTGAAGAAAAGGAGATAGATTCCTAACAGAGAGCAGAGTGGGAATAATCCATCAGATATCCCCAAAGCCTTTTTATTCCTGGGTTAAAGCTGTGCAAAACATAACTTGTGCAGGGACGAGTAACCTGGAGCAGCACGCAGTGCTCCTCAGCACTGGCTGCAGGTCCTTAGGAAGCCCAGCTGGTTCTGTTTCAGTGCTGATATAGCCTGTTGGGCTGGCAGCAGGAGTGAAGCTGGCTGCCATCAGCTCTTCCTGCAGCGCTGGGCTGGGCTGGGAGAGGAGGGCCGGAGGGGCCGGGTGCTCACCTGCTGCCTTAGTATAGAGCATAGATCACACCTCTGAGTTATTTCCATCAGCTTCTCCTATAATGAATTTCCCCTTCTTGATAGATCCTGACTTCTGCTGTTAGAGAATGCTTGCCGTCGAATACATGGGGAAAAAATTGGAGCGTATGCATGGCACTGCAGAGAGCGAGGAGAAGGGTGTGGGACTGTCAGGCAGCATTGCAGAAGTAGAAATTGCAGAGTACTCAAGGCTAGAGCTGCAACTATCGCACTTGGCTAAAAGAGATGCACCGCTTTGTAGCACGTTTTCCTTCCTGCGGTGGCTGCTGCAGGAGCCTGCTGGCCCGGCAGCCCTTGTCCTGGAGAGAGCAGCAATGAATTTTGTTGAGAACTGTTAATTTTGCACGTGGGGATGTGAGCTTTCATTTTGCTGCGCTGCTGAACGAGCAGGAGGGCTCTTAGAAACGCTGGTGCGTCTGCAGGCTTTCCTGGGGCTGCTGTGAGGTGTGTTTGTTCTGTATATTTTTGAAACACAAAAGAATTTATTTCAGATATGCAGAGGATATTGCAGCGTTGCTTTGTGGTTTGTGGTTTCTGCAGCTGGCCTGCGTGGCACCAAGGTGACAGTGAGGAACAGAAGGAGAAAAGTGGCGCTCGTCGCTTCACTCATTTTATCTATCGTTTCCCTCATCGGTGGGAAGGAATGCTTGAAAAAAACTTGCAGGCGAGGCGTCCTTCTGCATGGCATGGAAAGGGTTTTCTGAACTGTGAGCACATTCCCCCTGTAGCAGGTATGCTTATGGAGTCTTCAGCATGCCCTTTACCTGTCAAACTGTATTGGATCTAAGTTTCCCTCCCCAGGGTCTATAATAAGCTTTAAAAACAATATATGAAGTGTGCCCCCAGGACCCCAAAACATTGGAAGCCAGGGCTTCGGAAGCATTTAGAGGGGAAAAATGGATGCGTCTCCTGCAGTCATTGTGTTTACCCACTGCTGCAATGTGTCAGAGCCGTGTCTGGCCTGCTCCAACAGCAGCCTGCTCCTCCTGCCCATTGCCAACCTGGGTCAACTCCAGAGTTCTTGGGTTTTTGGCCTGAGGAGGAATGGCTGCACAGGTACAGCCGTGGCACAGACCGGAGCCCTGCGTGGTGTTTGTGTTAGAACAATCAAAGCAATGAGATGAAGTTCTTTGGCTGGCAGATCCATGGCCTGCCCACCTCCTTTGCCTCACCGAACAACGCGGGTAACAAAACGAGACTCTCAGTTGTATTCATGTTCTTTAACTTCAAGTCCAGCCCTGATATAAAGCATGGCAGCTAAGGGGAAGGCGCAGAAAGCAGATGCTGGCTGCAGCGTTCCTCAGTTTCCATTTGCTTAACCGATGGGGGTTGTGGTCTCTAATTTACGTGCAAATATTTTTCTTAATTTGGCAAGAGAGATGCTCTCATTTTTGTCCCTGTTATGCAGTAAGCTCAAAGCAGTGGGCCAACCCCCATCCTGCAACGGGTAACCAGCATCAATGAGAGGGGCTGGGCTGCAGCTGGGAATTGGAAAGCTGCAGTTTGCCTTTCTGGGCTTTGTCTCGCTGTGCTTGGTTCCATTTGGAGGTGTGCTCTTAAGCCTTACGCAGGCAGACATTGGCTCCAATGGGAACTTGCACCAGTAGTCAGTAGCTTGAAATAGAGTTTTGGAGTCTGATTTTTCTGTGTTCCAAGGGATTATTAACTAATAATTTATTAAACCCATAGATTAAGGCAGTTTAAGAATACAAACACCCTGGTCCCAAGGTGGGGCAGCCTCTCCCTCTGCACTCTGGGTCTCCCTTTGTCCTCCATAGATAACGTGTGGATTTGTTGTTAACAACCTATGCCCTGTGGTAATCCCTATCCTAGTTAATGCTGTTTGGAAATGCAAATGGACCCATCTCTTTTAGTTTGAGAGAACATCCTGCAGGAAAGGTGTCTGTAATGTGTAAGAGTAGCCTTTAGATAATGAACACGGCTCTGTATGGCTCTATCTTAGAAAGCAAGCAAGACTTGTCCATATCCTTGCATCCCTTTGTCAGGCCATTAGTGTGGCTCCTACAAGCTCTTAAAGGCAGTTGTGGTTCTTAATTCCCTGTCTTTAAGCACAAATTAGGTGCACATTGTTTGCCTAGGATTTAATTTGAGGAGGCGGTGATGAGCAAATTATAGAAGGGAGTTGGAGAAGCTGCCTGTGTGGCAGGATGCCCATGAGGTTATGCACAGAGGTTGGACCACAGGTTGGGATTGGGCTCCTACAGCCCATGCTCACAGCTAGATGTGGGGTAGCAAGGAAGCCCAGCTCCCAGATATGTCCAGCTCGTGCCTACCAATGTCCAGACAACATTTGGGGAATAAATACTTCAGCTTTATTGAAGCACAGTGAAGCTATGGGGCTGCCTGTGTGCATTGCCTGTATGTCGGAGGGCTGGGTATGGGGGTGGTGTTACTACCAATGAGTTATCATTAAGGAGACTTTGATCACTTCCTTCTGCTGACCAGTTGGGCTAGGAGACGAGCCCCCACTCTCGGGACATTCAGAGCAGCGGCTAGCAGAGCTAAACATCAACCCACGTACAGCTTTATAATGCAGATCTGTTTTTTAGTTTTACAGGGCACTTTGCCACACTTAACCTCTCCCCAAAACAAAACCTGCCCCCTCCTGTACCCTCCCCGAGTTGTGCACCTCCTGATATTTAAATAATTCATTGTTTGGGTAAAGACCTTTGTTCTGTAGCAATTAGCTCTGAGAGGAGATGCGCTGTGATCCCACCCCGCTGTGATGCAGGCTGTCTGTCAGTCTTTGTCCCGGCAAACGTGCAGACGGGTCTGTGCTTCACCGCTGACTGTTGAGTTGGTGCTCCTGGAACCTGCAGTGCTTTCGATCCCTGGTCAAGCTGCTCAGAGCACAGCCAGAACGCTTCCGAGCCTGCAGGCAGGGCTCTGTGGCAGAGAACCTCCGTGAGCCGCCGCTTCCTGCTTGCCAGAACACATCTAATGCTTCTGCTCCATAAAAGATCATTTCTTTCTAGGGAGAATTAAAGCAAACGGGATGAGGGGGGTCCATATGTATGAACCACGTACAGTTATTCTTACAATTACAAGAAAGATGGTGATAATTACCATGGCAATTTGCTTCTTTATGGATGAGATTTCTTCAAATAGATGCAGAAATATCTCCTCTCTGTCTCTGTACTCTTATGTTTGGCTTTTCTCTGAGATAATGGTTTCACAGCAAACATTTTAAGGAAATTGATGGTGCTTATAGGAAAGCCTCACTTTTAGAAACGTTAACATTTTTCACTAGTCATGTAACTATCTGTAAATAAAAATTTGGCCTCGGTAGTTCCCATGTTGTATTGAATACCCGGGGAGGATCTTGGTAACTAACACAACCGGGGGAAATAGACGCGTGCGTCATCACCCATATTGCTGGTTTAAATTAGTGCAGGTTGCTGGCGGATGGAAGCAGCAGGGCTGCTCTGGGGTGCTGAGCTGCCGTGGGAAGGGGCTGCTCCTTCTGGGCCAGGGAACTGCCGCTACTGCCGAGAGAGCTGCTTTTGCTCGTGCAGATGTCAGCGCGGTGCAGAAGTGGTTAGTTACCAGAAGCATTGATTCATCAAGGAGATTATTCAGTAAAGAAGGAAAAATTAATTGAATAGCATGTTTTAACAAATATTATCTGACTGGCCTTATTGTGCATGTCCGTGAGCCTGGCTGTGGCTGCCTTTTAATTTAGGTTCCTGTGCTCAGCCAGTTGTCGATATGCATTCGGGTTTCTGCATCCACTTTTGCTCTTAGCTCTTAGGTATCAGCACTTTGTTTTTATTTTTCAAGAATCTTTTACGTGCTCTTAGAATCTTGGAATCATTAAGGTCAGAAAAGACCTCTAGGAGGAGGCAGTGGAATTGCCAGGTCACAGCCTGAACCAGGGCTTGAGCACCAGGGGAGAAGCCATGTCTAACCCAGGGAGCTCAGATGCAAGCAATGCACCTGAGTGACCAGAAGGGATGGAGCCAGGATCTGCCCCTCCTCACCCTCATGTAAGGATTAGCAGCTGAGGGAGTAGCATCTCTCCAGATAGAGATTGCTCTCTTCTTGAGCTGTCACTGGTCGTTGGAAGGGCTGAATGGATTTTTCTTTGCCATCTTCTGTTGCTCCATAGCACTTGTACCCCAGCAGAAGGCACTGTCATTGCCTTCTTTTGCTGCAGTGTCCAACCTTTGGACTTAACCTGGGCCACGCTGAATAAGGAGGAATCGTCTTGGGCTGCATATGTGTATGTTGCTCCAAAAGTAATGCCTCCTATTTATTTTCTTGGAAACTACAACAGATACAATGAGCATGGTAAAACTGTTAGATAGAGCAAATTCTCAACTAAAAACCGCCATTTTTTAACACAGCCACCACCATTAGCTATGCGTTCTTGCCAGCAACAAACAAGAGCCTTCACGCTGTGCTTTTCAAAACCCGCACCAGAGGAAGTGACCCAGTGTTGCTGTCACCCCTGCTGAAATACAGCACCTCCTCACTGTGCTCCCACCCACCGGTCGGTCTCCATCAGCGTTCACGTGTTGATGAATGTCAGTAGGTGCCATGTTTCTCCATGGAGGAACTCAGTGACAGCTTTGCTCCACCCACACTCCCATGTCAGAAACCATTTGGGCTGCTTCACCCCCTGCATCAGGAGCTCCCGTTCCTGCTGGCTGTTTGGGTCACCTGGAGGCGGGTGCTGAAGGCTCAGCAATGAGTTCCTCAGGTGCTGCATCAGGAGGTGCTTTCAGTTCTGTAGGCCCATGGGCACGCTCTGGGCTGTGACTCTTGCAGGTGTGCTGTGCTGTGCTCATCAGCCTTGGGCCTGCAGTGCTGACAGGTGCTGGGGTTCCTCGGGGGCTGTGAGCAGGAGAGCTGCTGGCTTCCTGAGGTGGCTTTCATTGCCGTGTCTGTAATGGGTAGGAGTTGCTTTCTCTAGGCCCGTTGTGTTTTTAAGAAGTGATTTTTCTCTCTGTCATTAGAATCTAGTTCTGATTTCCTTACAGTAAAGATTTTTGGTGGATTGTACGGCCAGAAAGACAAATCTGTTAGGTCAACTTTGATTACATCGGGGAGACGCATTCCATTATACAACTCGCTGGGGTCTGTGCCGCTCACAAGCAAAACATACAGCTCCCTCAAATGTCAGGGCTTGATGGATTCCGAGCGCGTCCCCCCAAACTCCATCAGGCCTTCCAATCTGCAGGGCTCCCCGGCCCCTCCTACCCTGCCTTCCCAGATCTGATTCCCTGTCACAGGCTCTGCTCCCAGTAACTGCTCCCGACAATTTAATCTCGCTTCCCCCGTGTGCTGGGATGGATGTCACGTTCAGCACGGGGGAGGGAGACGCAGCGGGTATCGAAGTGGCCTCTTTTGGTGATCTAAACTTATTGAAATGTTTGGAGGCTATAATCCAAAACGCCAAATTGCAAAGCTGTGTGTGCAGAATGGCACAAAATGAGCTCAAACGTGGCTGATCAGGAAGGTGCTGGCTGAGCGGTGTCTGCAGAAGGAGCTGTTGCAGTACGAGCTGCTCAGCAGAACAGTGTAGCTGTTGGAAGCACAGGAGTGCTGGGAGTGGTTGCAAAGTTACAGCTATTCTTTTGGTCGGGACAGCAGTCTGGGTAGTGAAACAAGTGGAAAATGTGCACCAAAAGGGCATATTAAATAGAGAGGAGGGAAATTCTGTGAAAGCAGTCACGAAAACTTTCATCTGCCTTTCTGATGAAATGGGATCCAGTTAAACTGCTTGAAACCCCCACCCATGCGTGCTGTTAGAATGCAGAAATGAGAGCTTGTAGTGGCTGGGGGCGTTTGTTCCCAGCTTTAAATGTTTGTTGTCTAGTTCATCAAACTCTTTGATTGCTGTGTAATTTATCTAATTATTCCATAGAAAATGGTCTTTTTTTTTTCACTTTTGTTGGAGATGATGGAAAGTTTTGCATTTGCCAAGGTAAAAGCTTGTTGTGACCATTTGGTTTTTGCCAGCCTGTGGAATAGATTGCTTTTGAAAATCAGGTACGTAATGGCTGAAATGGCACAGTTCTGAGCTACTGAGCTTCTGACTGGATGAGCTTTGGTGTGAAGCAGCACTTGGTCAGCAGCTAAAGCTGTTCCCTGTGATAGCTGCCCCCTCCTCGTGGCACTGCTTGGGCGCTGAGTTCAGAACAAAACTTAAAAGTTGAATGTCAAAGAGCAGCTCGATCCCCTATTGGTATGTGGACAACTTGAATTTTAGCTCAGCCACATCCCAGGCATGCCTACATGGTAATGGCTCACACAGCTGTGTAAGAATGCATTTCCATTGGAGTTTCTGCTGGGCACAGTCTAATTAAGAAGCAATTAATGCATGTAGGATTCAGACATCCACAGAGACTGAGGCTGCAGGGCCTTTGTTATTCTGCATGCTTAGGACAGGTTAGCAAGTAAGTGTCTTCTGCAGGAACAGCCGTGGAACTGTCTGATTCAGTCACGGTTTCTATGGTATAAAAGGTAGAGATGCTGTAAAGCGTGTCACAGGATAAACGTTCCTTGCATTGGGCGTAAAAATATTGGCTTTTGTTGGTTTTAGTGGTGAAGAGTGGTGTAGAACAGCAGAGTTCTCGTGTATCAACATCTGTCTTCTGAAGCTGAGACTGGAGTACTGAGAGCAACGATTGCACCAAATACATCATCTTAAAGGTAGATCGTTTTGCTCAGCTTGGTAATCTTCTTAATCTTTTTAGAATTATACACTGAGATGTATTAACTGTGCAGAATCTTGTTGGATGAATGCAGCAGAGGGCTCTTGTGAACAAACTCATGCAGAGAACACTGCAGAGCCCTCTCTGCCCTGAACTCCATAGCTCCATGTCTCCCATACTTTCAACAGCAGCTCAGCATGTGGTCAGTGGGAGCTTCTTGCTGTGCTGGTGGAACATCTGCTGAGATATTGGTCTAATTGCTTAGCTTCAGTACCTCTAGAACAGCAATTTGCTGGTAAGAGAACAACCTTCTCTTAAAGACATCTGCCCCTTGGTGTGTCATACCTCCAGCACCCTTTCCTCACCCCATAGCCTCCCTCCCAGACCAAAAAGGAGATAAAAAGAAGCAGCAGTTTAGTAAGGTGAGCGTTGAAAATACTTCTTTTCCTCTCGGTTCTGAAATTTGTCATAATACAGAGGTTATGCAAAGGTGCCTCGCTGTGCAAACTCCACGTGGAGGCTTCCAGGTGGGCTGCAAACCTTGTTTGCGTTCTGCGCCCAGGAGTGAATTTCATCGCCGGTGTTATTAAAAGTGCCTCTGCTGAACTGTGGCATGGCTAACAGCAAATGATCACTTAAATCTCTAAAGTAATAAAGACAGATGAATTACAGTAATATGAAAATCTGTGCTTCTGCAAAAGAAATCCCCCCGTTGCCCGTGGGTTGCATCTGACCCACAGACACTTGGACAGGCGTCTTTCCAAACTGAACTGAAACTTAGCGTGAATTCCGCCGTTCCAGGATGTTCAAGCTGAGTCATGGCACTCGAATAAAAGTGCACAACAATGAGGTATGGCAGGCAGTGAGGACACGTGGCCCTCATCTGTCTGAAGCCATAGCGGGCAGTGGGCAGTGCCCGCTGCCGTGGCCTTGTTGTGGGCGCTGCCCTTTGCGCAGCTCTGCTCCATGGGGCCCCGAGGGGCGGCCGCTCCTCCGCCGGCTCTGAGAGGTTGATAAATCACCAAAAAGACACACTTTTATGTGGGGGAAAAAAACGCATTCAGCATTTTTTTCCCGAGTAAAGTATGCAGAAAACCTGCTTAAATGGGGCATATAATTTTTAATGAATCAGGCCCTTTCTCTTAGGAAATGAAGCAAGTATGATAGATATGATGGAAACCAGTGAACGTGTAGGGTCTAGTAATCATATAATCATATTTGGAACCCACCTGAGGGTTTGCATGAAAGGCAGTAGCTCAAAAGGGTCATTCTTTACACTAGCAGACTTTGAGGAATGTGGAATAAATTGAAGAAATTTGATTGTAATTCGTTAACAAAAACGGTGCTACTGAGGCAGGTAGGGGAGGAGCAGTTAGAAAGACACGAGGCACCTCCGTCTCAGCACGACAAGGGCTTGGTTGCTTAAACATTTGTTTTGAAGGAATCCAGGCACGACCTGCTTGTGAGTGCTTACTTCCTTACCCAACTCCTTTACTTGACCAAAACTCTTACGTTGCTTGTATTCAGTGAAGATATGTCTTAAAATCCCTGTGAGAGGAATGTCTCCTGTTCTGGGGCTGGGCCACGGCTCTGTTAGTGCCTCACTTCCTTCTGCATGGGAAATAGAAGGGACAGAAGGCAGCTGCTGCAGGTAATGCAGGCAGACCTGAAATTGATGACAGGTGAATCTGGAGACCCTCGGATGTTGGTTTTGAATTCCCTGCCCTTGTAAATTGCTCCAGCCAGGAGTTCTGGTCATTTGCTGCTAATAGCAGTAATGATGAAGCGGTGGGTGTTTGGGAGGATGGCTCCCTTTGTTCAGCAGTGTACTGGCGTGCTTCAGAGCGTCGGTCTGTCTCCACTGAGCACTCAAAAATAGGCTTTGCCACGGACACCAGCAGCCTGTTGAAGCTAAGTCTGTGCTTAGCTGCTGCTGAAAGATGGGGCTGTGACTCCAGAATTCCAAGGCAGGGGGTCTTGGATTGAGTCGTGCTAATAATTGGCAAAAGAAATGATGCTCACCTGAGGATTAAAGGGAGGTTCTGATGGATGAGCCTTCAAATGCTCCTAAGGCCGGATTTCCAAGTGTTTCTGAGTCTGTGCGTACCTCAGCTTCCCACAATGCTTTTAATTCAGTGCTGATTCAAAATGAGGTGGAAGCAGAGTAGCTGCTGTAGATATTCCTTTAAATATATGGTTTGATGGAGAATAGGTTTTTCTGAGCTGACAGATATTGGACGTTTACAGGAATATCAACATACAGAAACATTTTTTTTCAGACTAGCTTACGTTATTTATCTTCTTTTAGGTATATAACAAAGTTGTGAGATCTGTGTGTTAGTTTTCTATAAAATATATGGTAGGTACGGTAAGTTAAAGCATCAACAGATGAAGAAAAATGGATTTTCACAACTTCTGAACATTAAATCTGTTTCTTTATTTATGTATTTCTGGAAGTTTACGGAGACTTGTTGACTCCGTGCTCCTCACTTGGAGCTCACGTCTCAGGTGGGATGGGTATTTTCTGCAAAACGTGTTGATAGGCAAAGATTAGATCAGCAACGTGCAGCATCTGCACATCCCTTATGGAGGAAACGAGGCCAGTGAAATAGTTACTTTTAATAACACGCTGTAAATGGAGACTACAACATTCTGGTAGAACTAAATACTCAGTTTATAGAAACCAGGAGGGAAAGCAAACAACGGCCATTGGTGTTGATCAGTCAGGGTTGCATTTTGTTTGATCAGGCCATCATCCACGTGCCATAGACATTAGGAAGTGTTTGAATGGGATGGTGGGATCCCTGTCACTTCTTTAGGACCAAACACCCACCTGAGCAAGCCCAAAGAAATTCCACCCCAATGGCGATCCAACGCTACACCTCCTTATACCTACTTATTTGTTTTAGAATATACTGCAGTTCAAAAGTAATTAACAAAGATCCAGCATCGAACTAGAAGGAGCCCAACGAGTATACATAACATTACTGGCAGCTGGAGGGCTGTACCAACAGGTTTACCCATCTTAGCTTGGGTATATAGTAACTGCAACCCGTGGTAGTTAAAGAAGCCAATTTTTGTTGGTCCTGCCTTTATTTTATGAGCACAGAAACCCAAGTGAGAAGCCCTACCTTCAGAGTTGCTCATCTTCAGCGGTAACAGAGGATACTTGAATGGAAAGCTGTAGGGAAAATATGCTCACAGAATTTCTGCAAATTCCAGCCAAGCAGACAGTCCTGTCTTGTTTTGCTTGTCCTGTATTGCTGTCTGCTTTCCCTTCTTGTTTGTAACAAAATGAATCCAAATATACCCACCTGACCCAAATGCAATAGTGGTGAGTTTTGTTGCTCATCATGCCATCACTGATGGGACTACAGTGCTTAGGTGGTTGGCGATCAGAGGATGTTCTTTCTGGGTGAGTTATACCAGTTACCAGACAGCAAAAGGAAATTCAACAGAAACCTTAAGGTTGTTTAGCACTCCTTACAGAGGCTGAAGGTTTTGAGATTGCCTGCTCAGGTATCAGTTTGAGGCTATGGAATCTAGTCCCCCCTCACTGCAGTTTCTTTAGCATGCTGGAAAACTGCAAGGCTGAACTTTGGGTTTCTGGGAGGATGTTAACTGCCATGTAGAAGCTCTTCTCTTGGCTAAAAGTGTTGTTAGAATTGTGAAGTAGAAGGATTGGGTTTTGGAAAGACCTCCATCACCTGATACTCATCTGGGATAGATCTGCTTCTCTCTAACGAAGCAAACAGCTCCACGTGTTTATCCAGCAGGAAGCCCAGTTCTTGTGTCTGGTTGCTGTAGGGGAACTGTGAGGTCACAGCTTGAACTGGTGATTGAGCACCTGGTGATGGGGGGGAGGCTGGCCCAGGGAGCACAGGAACATTGCTTGCACCTGTGCCCCCCACCTGACCAGAAGGAGTGGACTCAGGGTGGAACTGCCCTGGGCTCATATAAGAGTCAGCCATGGAGGGGAAAGCATCTCTTGGACCTGGGCTGCTTCCTGAGGAGGAGTGCTGCGTGGCTGGAGGTCCCCTTCACCAGTTGGGTGAGTTCAGCTCTTCTTTCTGTATGTGACTATTGGCCTACCTGTGAATACGTTGCCTGGTGTTGCTGAGAACCTGTCAGGAGGATTTTTGCTTTTATGTGAGTAGGGCAGTTGCTGTTTCTTCCATAAAAGATTACCTGCTACCTCTGAAACCAGGGCATAAGATATGAATCAACTGTAAGGTTTGGTAGTCACTGGGAAAATGACCTGTTGTTTCCAAGTGAAAATGAATCCGAAGTGCTGTGCTGCTTTGAAATGTCTCATTGCTTCTTCTAATACCTGTTTCTCCATGGAAGTTCTTAACTAAAGCTCTGGATAGTGTAGCTTTCTGGTATGTAACAAGTATTTCATAGGATTACCTGATAAACTTCTCAGGTCTGACTTTTCCTCTGGATAAACTGTGGTCTTCTGTAGCCTGTGGTGTCAGCCCAGCTCATGGGCCCACGTCTGTCCCTGGTTGTAGGCAGAATACGTATTCCATCCTGGAGACCAGGATACGTATGTGTCAGTGTAAGTCCAGGATGCAGCAAACTGTTCACCTGAGCCCTGATGGCAGACTCTCATCCTTAACCATTCACCTAACCTTAGATGACAATACTGGCTGACAGTGGGAATAGTCAGGATGCAATCATGACAAATTATGCCAGTCCTAAGCAAACTTGTCCTTTCTTCTAGCTAGACCAGGAGTTAGTTGGCCAGTGCTGGCCAATAAGTTCTTGGCACCAGAGCAGTGGAAGCCTGCCTAAACCAGGTGTGTTCTTGCTGATTTCAGGCTGTGAGTATGGCATTGCTGTTCTCCTGAGCCAGGATTAACCCTGAAGCCCCACCTTCTCCAGCCTCAACAGTAACTCTAGCTCTGATGCTTGACCATTGATCATTCCCTGATCTTAGGGAATGGTTGCAGAAGCGAAGTACTGAAACTGGAAGAAATGGAGGTGGTGGAAGAAGTAAAGGGGAAGCAGGTTTTCAGGTCATATGTAGCATCATAGCTATTGTAACTGGTGGAGTTTGTCCTGTGTCCTCGTGAACAGGGTCAGAGAAGGGCAACCCATGAGCAAAAATCCACTGAGATTTCAAGTGGGGAAAATAGTTGCTAAAGTGGTGTCTCAACAAAACACACCTTTATTCCTCTGCTATGCATAGTGAGAATTCTTGCTATGGATAAATCAGTAAGGTTCTGCCAGTAAGTTATAAATCTGCAATAGAAATTTTCCACAGCTTCACACGTCCTCGATTGGTGACGCTTCCATGTGGACCCACTGCCAGCAGCCACAGAAGGTAGCAGTGCTGATGGAGCACGGCAATGCCAGCGCTGGCACAGCAGACTGATGAGTCACTCTCTCCCAGCAGTTTCTCACAGCTAATGAATCTTTAAGTGTTAGCTGTGATGCGTCTTCATAGCATTAAAAAAATATGTTGGTGAAAGAGATGCTTCTATCTGCAAACTGGTTATTAAGTGTGGAACCACACAGTGTCCCATCAGTTCCAGTGGGAGCACTGGTCTGGTGATATGTGGTCTGTGTGTAGGCTAACAGTATTTGTGAAGAGGTGGTCAAAAGTAAGTAGTAACATTTCCTGTGTGTCGTCTTTGGCACGTGTTTCTCAAAGAGTTCTGGGAAGTACCAAGTGAATTCTGCTGTCTGCTCTTAGAGGTGGGAAAATGCTTGAGAATACAGGTGTTTAGAGTCATTGGGCAGGTTACATCTCCTTCCAGCTCTTCTGTTTCCCAGTAGGATCTGAGGAATGACAGTGGTGTGCTTCAATGTGAGGGATGTGAGTTGGTTGATACATTGCTTAGGGGTCTGCTCAGTTGAAGTCCCATACAGAGAAAAATGAAGAAGGACTTATTTTTCTGGACCACTGTAAATACTGTGCCAACAGCTTAAGCGTTTGTTTCCCCTCTCTGATGTCTGCTGAGTCATGTGAGGCCACTGGTTTGCTTTACACAACTTGGGCCGAGAGAACTGCCTGTACCAAATGAGTAGTCCAGAGGTATCTGTGACAAAGCAGGGGTTAGAAATAGGATGGAGAGGAGCAACTAATAGCTAGCTTCTGTGATGTGGTTTTGTACGCTTAGATGCTGGAGTAAACTTGAGTATTTGGAGAAAGAATGCCCTGTGAGCATGCAGGATAGAAAGCAGATCTGCTGATACGCGTGCAGAACAGGCAGCGATCCTGCATGCCCTGTGCTGCCTGCAGCACGAGTGCTGTGACTTCTGCTGCCTTGCCTGGTGATCTGCATGCAGGGATCACTGCTGATCGTGGTGATTCAAAGCACAAATAACTTGCATTTCAAAGGAATATTGTGTGTCTCATTTGTAGCCCTCCCATGCAAATCAGAACCATTCGACAGTTCTGCTTTGGTGTGTGCATGGCACAGCAAGCATATGAGATGCATCCATACAGTATCTATTGTAATGACTGCTTTTCATTGGCAGGGTGATTGCATTTCCCCAACTTACAAGAGGTATTTCCTAACGCTGGGCTCTTCCATCATTTGCCTCTTACGCTTTTAGCTTAGCATGTATTTATTGTGTTTCTCTTCGACGTTTTTAAAGATCCAACACTCTGCAGAAACTTGTTGGATTTTACAGCTTCTCACTTCATGATTATTTCCTTTCCTGTCATTAGAACTCCCGTTAAAGCATTTAAAAAGGCAAGGTGCTTCCCCTGCCTTGCTGTGGTTTGGGCATCTTTATGGGGGAGGATACGGGAGGGAGAAGGTGCTGTTCTGTATGTTAACTTACTTGCCATGGAAAAAGTAACACAGCTCTGATACTTTTCAGTGGAGCTTTCACAAGGGTTTCAGTGCAGCTGCTGCAGGAGATCGACTCCTGTCGGGTGGAGCTCTCGTACTTCTGGAGAGTTCTTTTGATTATATGGGGAAATTTTTAAGATTTGGGGAATAAATGTCACGTTTTGAGGAATGAATATAAAGGAGGAGCTGAACGTTGTTCACCCTGCAATGTTTTTCTCATGCAAGTTTAGGATAATTGGCACTTGAACGCCATTCTTGGCTGCTGAAAACAGCTCTCCACCTCACATTCAGTGGTGAGTTTTCTTGTTTTGATATCTGATTGCAATAGGAGAGCCACACTTGTAGGGTTATGTGTGGCAGCCTGGGATGTGGGGGAGGTTGATGGGAGGTGATGGAACACTTGCAGAGGAGTGGATGCCTCTGTAGTGTTCTCCTTGAGTTGCATTTATCTCCCTGGTTGCAGGACAATGCTGATTCCTTAGCAGCCCCACCAGGGCTGGAGCTGAGGTGTGAGGGCTGGGCTCTGCTCCCAGGCCTTCCAGCAGCTCTGTGAGCCACGGGAATCTGGGTTTGTTTTGAAGGATGCATTCCAAAGCACTTATGGTTGGGATGGCACAGATAGTTCTGACATTGTGTGGATATTGGGTATGAAATATTAGAGCATTATAGAATGCACTGTAAGAGCTCTCTTGGTGGAAATACTGTTCCTGACTGACACCCAGGAGCGAGGCCCAAAGATACAGTGGCTTTCAAGGGAAAGTCCTCCCATTTGTTAGTGCAGTTCCAGTTCTCCGCCTACAGGCTGACTCGCCTTTTAGACCCGCCCTGTTCTCCCTCGGTTGTTACCACAGTTGCACATTCACCCATACCCAAAACAATCCGGTTTTCTGGACTCCAAGCAGATGCTGGCTTGTGCCATCGGACCACGATGGTCGTTCTTGGATTCCCATGAGCTTACCCCGACGGCAGCGTGCCGTGGGCATCCTGCTGTGCAAAGGGCCTTCTGCAGCCCCCGGGGGGAACACTTTCCTAGCTGATGCTGACGCTCCTAAACCCGTATTTAATGCATTACGTGGGTCTGGCGATGGCAAGAGTTCTCCCCTCAGCAGAAGTCTGAAAACAGCCTTTTAAAAGCAATCTGGCTTTTAAAAACTGCTGTCCTGCTGCCGTCGGGGTGCGATGAGGGCGGCCCGGTCCCGTTCCGTAGCCGCCCTGTCGACCCCGCTCCGCCGCTGCCCGCCGCTGCCCTCTGCCGGCGGTCGGGCTGGGCGCTGCCGCCTCCCGTTGCGGGATCCCGGGGTGCGGACCCGGTTCGTCCCCGCGGGGAGCTGCGGTGCGCCTTCAGCGCGGTGGGGTCCCGCGATGGAACGGATCTGCCAAATTCTGTGCATACTTGGAGAGGCAAACATCTTATTACTGTTTTAAAGTCTGCTGAATGACAGTTATGCTAATAACTACAGTTCTTGAGCATCGATGTCTAAGCAAAGGTGGCTCCACTGAGCCCCAGGACGAGCAGCCGAGCCCCACCAAATGCTGTGGTGTGGGCACAAGCTGCCGTGAGGCTCTTTGCATTTTTGAACGTGAGATTAAGGGTATGTGAGAGTGCAGACGTGTGAGGGCTGCTCATTGAGAAGTGCTGTGTGACGCAGTGGTTGTGTTCCATGACACACGTGCTGTGCTTCCCTTGTCTCTGTGGCCTGGCTGGGATCCCACACGCTGCCCAGCTGCCTGGTGGTTCTGTACTAGTAATACGCTGCATATCTCACAAGCAGTGGTGGTGCAGCCAAGCGAGTCCTATTAGATTATTTGTTTTGCTCTTACAGTGGAATACAGCAGTAGAGCTGAGGAACAATTGTACTTTGTCCATAAGGAATGCGGAGATTCTTGTGCAGAGGCAAGGTGGTTCATTAGAATGATTGAAAAATACATGTATCCCCAAAAGGTAATGGAGTTGCATGTGATGCTGTGAGTTGTTTAAGGAATGCATATAGTTAATTGTTAAAAAAACAAATGGCCACATAGTAAGATACTCCTGCTCCCCAAAAGCGAAGCAATCAAATCCCTCTCACATTAAATGAACTTTGTTAGGGTGGGAAATCTAGTCAGAGTTGCCCTCAGTTTCTTAGAGCTGGTTTGCCATGGATGTGATGAGCAGCCCTGTGCCTGGCTGCCCGCAGTGCTGCCTGGTGCCTGCTGTGTGTGCACCATCCATCATTGCCCAAGCCTGGCGTGGATCTGAGCTGTGGGAACCTGGGGGTCTGTGCTGCTCCTTGAACATCGCTTGTCCTCCCGGCTCACACAGGGCACAGTGCTGCTGTGACTCAGTCAGGGATGCATTTATGTACCAACAGTACTTCTCCAGAGCTGTTATTTTGGGCTTAGAGTCATTCCAGCTCACTGCTTCTTTCAGACCTCCTCGGAAAAGGAGAAATGAGGAGGTGGCTCTGGAGTTTAACTTCTTGTTCAGGGGGTCCATATCTGTTGAACACAGTGCTGGGGCTCCCCAGGCTGCTCCCAGCAGTCACAGTACAATATGCCAACTGGATTCTCATGTTAATGGCTGGAGATAGAGGATGCTGGGAAGCTGTTGGGCACGTTGGCCAGAAGACAGAACAGATAACTCCTTACTTCTGAGTCTGTTGGACAGGAGGAGCTGAATGCACGGATGATGTTGATGTTTCTCAGCCTTCCGTTCATTTGAAGGAAGCTTCCATTTGTAATCCTTTCCCAAGAACTTTCATACTGACTTAATTACTGTCCTAATGGCAGACCGTGGATGAACAGGGCATGCTGAAGTCTTCACAGGTGATGGAAGAAAACAAGCTATGTTTGTCTAGAATGTGCTTCTCCCATCTGATTTAACTTCATTGATAGTCTACTTCTGCATTACAAAGCTTGTGCTTCAGAGCTGATGCTAACTTGAGGATGTGTGTAATGCTTTTTGTGTGCAGCCATTCATCCATGTTCACACTTAGCTGTGATTAAACGCATTTTATGTATCAGTTATAATTAATATTCTAGAACATCCAAAAGATAGTGCTTATATACCTAAAATTTGTTAATGGATTAACAAATTTTGAAACAGCATAGGAGTCTGTTTTAGGACTACATATTTGCTCAGGGTTTACCATGGATCTTTTGTAGGTGATCTAAGGTACCACCCAGCCTAAACCACCTCTTTATCTGGAGGGCAATTGATTATAAGCACAGATTTAACTAATAAATCAATAGTAATAGCTGAGATTATACTGCCAATTCTCTTTTAGTGGATTTTTATCAATTAGTACCTAAATTGTTACTTTTCAGTCTTTCCCTTTTGTGGATGCTTGATGGAGTTTGGGCAGGAGATGATCATGTTTCAAAGAAAACAGTGGAAATGCAGCATTTCGGGGATGTCCTTTTATTACAGTCATTCATCTGACTTTCTTTTGTTTCAAAACCAGATGTGTAAGTTAAGATTGAGGACCTGTTGTGTAACCACAGGTGAAGGTGTGTGCAGTGGGGTTGTGCTTTAAGTCTTGGCTCAGCACCACTTGCTCCTGCAGGGCGTGATCCAAAATCCATTCTTAAGAGGGGAAAGTCGTCTCCGTAGGTTCCAGTGGGCTTTGGGCTGTAGCAGTCAGCATTGCCACACGTGCAGGAAGTGGCAGAGGTTGGGCTCGGACATTTTTGAGAGCGCCTGGTTCTCTCTGAGCACCTCAGATACATGTTGGTCAGTGAGACCTAAGGTGCTATGTTTCATGTATAATTTTTCCAGAGATAAATGCTGGAGGGACCGGGCAAGCCTTGCCTATAAGAATTTGGTGTCACAGGTGTGGGTAAGATTTACAGGCCGGGTTCTCGTCTGTTGGCTTGCTCTTGGCATCATTGTTTCCTATGACATAATAATGGCTGTAATATGCATACAGGAGGAGGGCTCAGATGTATGCAGAACATCTGGTGGTGGTCGAGGGCATCAGTTATGGTCAGGATTGTAATGCTCGTGGTCTCTGCATCATGCCAGAGAAGCCCTGTTCCCTTGCGTGCAGCCTTGTAGCTATACAAGTTTTTAAAGTGAAGCACTTCATACCTGATAACTGCAGAACAACTCCATCACTGTGCTCTACATCATTGCAAGTCTGTGCTCTGCACTGTGCTGGGCAAGGGGTGCCCCATGACTAATTTATACCATTATTAATGGGTTGCATTCTTCTTGCAGCAGTTTCCAAGTGGCATTGTACATCACCATGCCCTGGGACATCAGTGACTGAAGGGGAAATAGGAAAGAATTGCTTTATGTCCAGGCTGGATGTGGCTCTGGGCAGCCTGGGCTGGTAGTTGGTGACCCTGCACATAGCAGGGGGTTGAAATGAGATGATCATTGTGGTCCTTTTCAGCTCAGGCATTTCTACCATTGAACTAACTCTGAGATTTCCCTGAGCTTGGGCAATGGAATGCATCATTTGGATGCATGCAGGGAAAGACAACAGATGTAAAACAGGGCTTGGGCTGAAAGCAAAGTAGATTCTGACAGGTACGTGCTTGTCATTTTTGGGGGGGTCCTTTTTCCCATTAATTTAAGCAGAGAACACTCAGTGCTCATTATCCATAAGCCTCTTTGCTTAATACACGTGTTTAGCAGCTGTCTGAAGACTTGGTGAGAAACGTGGGCTGTATTGGATCATGGTGGTCCTGGTGAGAGGGAAAACAGCTGAAATGCTCTGTTCTCATTATGTGTTGTACTCAAGAACGTGATGTCAGTCGTCTCACTTTCTCAAAATAAACCTGTGTTTAGGATTAGTGAGCTGCATTAATTAACAGTGGTATTCCTTACTACCGTTGTTTACCACTGTCTGGTCAGTCTGCTGTGCCCTTTGATGCCCGCACCTCAGCAACAAAATATGCTCCTACTGAAGTGAAATTAAGGGTTTTGAATCTTTGTCCTGTTTTTTTCCTTATTAGTATCACAGGTGAGCAGGAAGATATTTAATGAAAATAGGGTCTCTGAATAGTTCAGAATTTCCCCAAATGCTCCTCTGTAGCTGTAGTAAGTTTGTAACTCGGGATGGATGATTCATGACTTAGAGATGCGTGCACACCTTGAGATAATGTTAGTTAGATAGTTTTTATGGATATGTTGAGATGATTATGATCATCCTAGTAGCACATTTGATAAATGAACGTAATTACAAATACAATAGCAATTGATGTGATCACGGTGTTTACCAAGTGTGGTTCATTTTTTATATTGATTGGAACACCCAGAGAAGGTGTGGAAGCATTCACTGAGATCTCTCCAAACAAAAGCTGTGGCAATGGGGAAGAGCCAGGTGGGATGTGGCACGCCATTGCCTCCAAGGCTCTGTCTGGCTGTTTGAGCACAGGCAAAGCACTCATTGAAGTTTCTTCCCTATGTAGTCCCATTTCCAGTTGTTTTACATACAATTAATTTGCCTTTTTGTTCCTGGAAGGCAGGTGATGAGATGAGTGGGGTCTGCCTTATTGAGAACACCATCCCTGCTCCTCCTCAGCTTTGGATAGTGACAGGACAAGGGGGGATGGTTTTAAACTGAGACAGGGGAGGTTTAGGTTGGATATTAGGAGGAAGTTTTTCACCCAGAGGGTGGTGACGCACTGGAACAGGTTGCCCAAGGAGGCTGTGGATGCCCCATCCCTGGAGGCATTCAAGGCCAGGCTGGATGTGGCTCTGGGCAGCCTGGGCTGGTGGTTGGCGACCCTGCACATGGCAGGGGGTTGGAACGAGATGAGCATTGTGGTCCTTTTCAACCCAGGCCATTCTATGGTTCTGTGATTTAGAGTGAGAGAAGGGTTGTTTTTTTGGAGTTATGTAGACTCTGACAGATCAGAGTCAGAATTCTATAGAACATAAGAGATTTCTTTTAAAATTTCAGAAAACAAACCCAAAAAAGCCAGCTGGTGTCTTTTAGTCTGGTGGTTATTAATTAATACATGCAGTAGTATGTTTGGTAAGGCCCTTTTTAGCTCAGAGTAGTTAAGACAGTTTCAGATGTCAGCAGCTGTGGGGTACATGCAGGTGTATGTGGGTCGGTACATGTTTCCCTGTTGGGGTACGTTCTGCTCACGGGGCTGACACATGGAAAGAGAAGCTGCGGAGAAACATCACAATAAAATTGTTCAAAGGGAAGGAGGCAACACTGCATCTATCACAGGAGATAACAAACTGTCTCAGTGATCATCAGTAAAATTGCACCCAGTGAGATCTTCATCAGGGCTCGAGCAGCCCTAAATGAAGGGAACGCGTGGCTTCCTGGTTTCAGTGAGGGACAGGGCTGTGTGAGCTCTGGAAGCAGGAGTACTTCATGATGGAATACCAAGTTCTGTGGCTTTTCCAAAGAGCTGCTATGCCTGCGTGTATTCAGTGGTGTCCTGTCTGGGAGGCAGCTGGTCTCATTTTGGTATCCTGTAGCTGCTGACATATTTCTAACACGCTGCCTCTTAGTCATAGCACTCCTTCCTTTACTCTGCCTTTGGAGTTCACTGATCTATAAACCAGCAGACATGGCTTCAGATCAAGGGGTATTTTTTAGGATCCAACCAGGTCTCGCTGCTTCTGCGTCTCTTCCCCATAGTTGTTTTTTGTTCTCCCAAACTTCCTTTGTTCTTGCACATCTCTGTTGATAGGGGTGAGTCCCTGACGTCAGCAGGATGGCGAGGGTTTGTAAGCAGTGCAAATAGGATCTCTGGAGCTCACGTCTGTAGCAAATCCTTGCGCATCCTGCCATGTTCTCTTATTCTTGCTTGCTGAAAGGCAATAGCGAGTTAAAAACCCACCCTGGCATCAGTTTGTCATGCTGTCAAGTCAGATGGGGAAAAAGTGGAGAAAAGCATCTTCTCACACAGCCCAGATCTTTGTCTATAATTCACTGATAAATGTGCACCTGTACTAAATACACGTTATTTAGAGCAACTACTGTGGGAAGTATTTGAGAATGCTTGTTGAGACTTTAATGTATGAAGACAGCACGTTAGTGGCAATTTATATTTTCCGCTTTAATAAATGAAACAAACTGCTTCTTAACTTCTTTTTAATCCTAATTATCCAATTTCTTCACTTGCAATTATATTATTCCAGTGGTGGAACTTCAGTGAAGGTCAAATGTTCTTCTGCTGTTGTGAAGCTGTTGGTTGTACAGTGCAGGGAAGGAGAGGTGTGGTCTGGAGAGGTGTTGTGCTGCACTTGAACATCCAGAACTGTTGATGATGTAAATTATTTTTAGCAGTCAGTGGTCCCTTTCCTTCACATCACTGAAAACCACATGTGGTACATGTGAAATAGTTTTACTTGCTTATTATGTAGTCGTTACTGAGATGAGAATAGGGAATATGTTTTGTAGCACACAAGAAGCCCCAGTGCCATGGAACCTTAAGAAGTGACAGAGGATGAAGGGGATTGCATTTTCAGTTGCAATTAAGGATGAGGTCAGCTGGCAATTAATGATAACCTCAGTGCTGAAGTTAATTCTCCCACTGTTGTGAAAATGAGTTAGCAATTAGTTGTGGTTGTGCTGGACTGTGAATTCTGAGAGGTTTGATGGGCTTCAGGGCTTCTCTGAGACACTGCTTCATCCGTGCCTGTGCTGGGAGCTGGCTGATGGGGCTGCTCCCCTCCCAGGGTGGAAGGGATCAGGATGGCTTCAGGTCCACTGCTCTCTCAGTGGGAGCTCCTGTCCTCTGTCAGGTCAGAAAAAAGCCATCTTGTGAATGGTTGGTTCACCATCCCGTGCTGCTCTGGGCTGAAATGTGAGTGCTTATACCTCACCTTATTTAGCTCTAGATGTGTGAAAGGCATTTAAACTAACTTCTTTTAATTAGGTGATGTGGAAGTATTGGTGTTCCAGCAGTTGGTTGTGTCTTTGGGAGCCATCCCGCTGAAGCTCACTGTGCTGTGGCTGTGGGTAGGGCTGCTGATGTCAGGGCTGGGGCTGGTGTCCTTGGGAGAGGCTGTGCTCCATTGAGGTGTATCTCTGCACAAGGCAGAAAAACTGGCTGAGGCGGTTCTTGGGTCCCTTGCTGTTTTTTTCTTTTCCCTTCCTTTATTTGCAGAATTCTTGGCTTCAGTAGCTTGATGAGCTGGACTAACAGGGAAGTGTCTGTGCTAAATTCAGCTTTTACTGATAGGCCCAATTTTCTGATCGCCCTGAATGCTTTTGGGGGTGGGGGGGGGAAGTAGTGCTTGGGACCTTCAGCAGGCTGCAAAGGAGGCTGCAGCGGCCCAGCAAGGCTGCACGGAGGGGCAGGACTCAGAGCAGCAGTCCTGGCGTTTGAGGAACGTGTCGTTCTCAAGCAGCTCTTTGCAGCCCTCAGCAGCAATGTTTCTCCCCTTAGAGCTGTGTCTGATTTCCAGATCGCTGTTTGGTTGCCTATTACAAATGCTCTGTGATCACCACCTTGCTGCTCGTTTACCTGTTGTACCATCATGGTTTTCCTGCCAAGTTTCTCTGCTCTGTTTCAGTAAGATTCATCACTCTGATAAAGTAGCCATACGAGTGCTACTGCAGGAAGAAGAAAATCTTACTTCACAAAGCCTTGACTACTTCTTTTTATCCCATCTTGGTGCAATCAGCTCCGCGTACACCGATACCCTCAGTGCATGTAAATTTCATTAAAGCCCTCTTGGTTCCTTGCCCACTTCCCCACCATGAATCCAATTGCTGTTATTATTTCTGCCTGTGTCACTTTTATTTTCTCTTACCTTTTCCCTCTCGGTTTTATGTAAATAATGTTTGGATAATGGAGTGAAATGGTTTCCATGGTGCTGAACAAATACAGGTCATAGTGCGTGGGACTCCTCTGCACCTGAACATCAAGGTGAGCATGTATATAATTTTAAATTATTTGGTTTCTTCCAACTAGGAAATAAGTTTTGTGTGTTGTAGCATCGTTCTGTTGATGGGGAAAAACAGTTCATTAGGAATTGTGCAGAAATAGTTTTGCCTTTTGAATGGTGATTTTTTCACTATTCATACTTTAAAAAAAGTGATGGTATTGTGTATTAAATTACACCACCCGATTAAGGAATCTGCGGGAATAGTATTTGCCCTGAACACCTGTCATTGACAGCTGTAAATATGTTCTGTATTTATCTACAAGGAATCAAGCGAAGCGCCCCATGCAGTCAGCAGAACTCCTAACAGTCGGTGTCTGAATGCCCATTCCCCAGCATTGTCTTCAAATGGGTTGAACATATGGACCGTTAGCTCTGAGGCCAAACAGAAGTTATGCGGGCTGCCTGTAAGATGCTCTGCAATGCTTACAAGCATTCTGGGGCGCTGGTTGGGTTGTGCTGGTGCTGCTGGCAGCCACAGCCCTGAGCCTTGCTGCAGTCCTCATCGGGGCAATGGGGCACAGGAATCTTCTTGGGGTCTCTTGTGTGTTTCTGTGCTGGATCTGAGGAAAAGCCTGAACAAAATCAGCAGATGGTGTGAACACAGAAATAGGTAATAAATTCCTCTTCTACGTGGTGTGTGCCTCTCCATAGGTTTTCCATGGCTTTCCTACCTACTGCAAACACTGAAAGAGGATTTCATTCATCTTCAGTGAAAGAGGATGATAAAAGGGGTTTTGTGATCTTTATCTTATTGCCCGAGTTCTGCCTAAACAGAATTTACGTAGTGCAGCTCTGTGTAGGCCCTGTCTTTACTGGTGAGCTCTGTAGGGAAGTTAGCTGGGCTCCACGCCAGGCGTGCGGGCAGCGATGTGAAGCCATTCCTTACTTTCAGTGTACTCCTCGTTGAATATTGTGCTGCATCACATTGAACAAGTGCTGGTGATTTCTAAAAGAAAAGTTTAAGATCTTGTTTGCTTAAGTCAGAAGCAGCTGTTCTGCTATCCATAAGACTTGCTCCTTCAGATGGACGTGGTTAGTGGGCATGGTGGGGATGGGCTGATGGTTGGACTTGGTCGTCTTTGAGGTCTTTTCTAACCTTAATGATTCCATGATTCTGTGACAAGTTAAGTAGAATCTTAAAGCAAAAGAGAGATGTTTTTTGTATACAAGTCTGCAGCTGAGGAATGTCTTGACTAGCAGGTGAAAATACATTCTTATCTTATACATAGCAGGAAAGCTTGCAGAAACAAAGTGGTCTCTCCTTCTCAGAAGCTCAGCAGAAAAGTTCCAGAGTGAAGGTTCTGTAATTGAATACTCCCTGCCAAATGGCTGAGGCCTTTACATCCAGTCTGAGCTCCCTTAGCTGGGGGTGTGCAAGCCGTTTGGAAACTGTAGGATAGCTATCTGATGGGGAAACAACACCGTGTGGCTGAAATGGCCGACCAGACAGAAAACAAAAGCCCAAGGCAAGGCTCAGTGGTCTGTCAGCAATCTCTAGTTATCCTTGTTGTAAATGAGTCACTGAATAAATCAGAGTAGCTTATAAATGGGTGTAACAAATGAGTATCAACAGAAGTTTAAGTAGGGATAATTCATAAGCAGAAGAGGGTGGAACATTTGTCAAAAAAATGTTTTCCGCACATAATTCATCCATTGCCATAATCGTCACCTTGAATTGGTGCTGGAAGTGAGTAAGGAAGTAGGATGGCCTCCACCATCGTGATGTAAAGATATATTGTCCTCAGCTGACGACCTTAAATAATCCCATTGCCACATTCTGCACCAGATGGAGAGCGGGTGACCTTTTGGCACAGCCTCGTGCTGCAGCCCGTTGCAGTAATCCAGTCTGAAGGCGACAAAGGGATGAATGACGACTGCGAGGGCTGTATCTGAAAGAAGTGTGCTGAGCCCAGGGTGGGAGGTACCCAGAGCTGAGCAGAGCCCCGGGTGTCCTTCCTGCTGCCTTGCTTCGCTTTCAAGGGGAGCAGAAAGAGCAGTGCTTCAGGACTGCCCTCACCCTGCTGCTGGGTGGTCGGTCCCTTTTGCCTGGTGTGTGTAACAAAATGAGGTTCAAAGGGAGGATCTACGGTGGAGGTATGGAGTGGGGATGGAACTGGAAGGTTTGCTTCTGCCTGTGAATTACCGATGACAATCTGACAGTTATTTAAGTGATGCAGTGAGTTGTAACATCCTTTGGGTGTTCCCTTTGCCATTCTGAAGGACAGCGATTGTAGCTGCTTGTTGCATTACTGTTGTGCTGGGTGTGCTAGAACACAGTTAACAATCCCATGAATGCAGATGACCTCCCTTTGTGTAATGCTGCTTTACGGTGCAGGAGACTTCTCCAAGGATGTTGTTGCTCCATTAATGACCATTGCACTTCCATACCCTTGGCTTTTATGGCCCCACAGATAGGAAAATACTGGCTATACAGTACTCTGTTCTGAACGAGTTTTGTGTGAAAGAAGGAAGTAGAAAACTGGTGGTTATGGTGGAAAACCAAACTCCACGTGTTATAACCTGTTAGAAGTGACAGCCAAGAGTTGCTGTGGTGTGGGACAGGCTTTCTCCGTTGTCACACCCCAGCTGTGATGAGTTGCAAAGGGAAGTGTTTTCCTGAGGAGATGTAGGATACGAAGAGGCATAGGAGTGAGTGTTTAATTGCATCCTGCAGATGTCTCCACAATGGCTTCCTCAGCCACGAGGCCAGTGGTGTGCAACTGGAAGTCCTTTTACTGCAGCACTGCATCAATGCAAACATCTGCTGATGTGCATCATCTCCAGCATCACTTTGGCTATCCCAAAGGGATTGGGCACTGTGCAGATTCTCTGTTTGAATGTTGTGTTCAGAATAACACCACAGCTCATCAGTTCAGAATAAAAACAATCGTATGGGGTTGGTGTAAGTAGGTAAGTCAGACCACATGTTATCGTCCTTATTATTTAAAGGAACAACTGAGTGGTGTTCTTTCATTATTGCATGCAAACACTTATTTAGAAATCATATTTACGTTACAAAACAAAATTAGGTTTCTTTTATTTTTTTCTACTATCATCTTGCAGATTCAGGGTACCAGAGTGATGATAACAGCCTTTATCGGCTGTTAATAAATATAATTTTCCCTGAAGTTTTGACAGTAAAAAGTTCGTGGGGAGAATGATGGCACTTGATATCAGCAGTGTGTTATGGTCTAAATTTAGTTACTGGTGTTGTAGGAAACTAGGGGAAGTAGTTTGGGTTTAGGCTGAGGCTGAATCAAAGAAGCCCACCCTTCTCGGGAATTAATGGAGGCTTTCATTCCTCCTGGCACAGCTACTTTATCATTCATATGACTAAACAGACAATCAATTTAACAGCAATGTATGGGAATGGAGGGAATGAACAAATAAGCTATGAATGATGAGAATAGAAAAATCAAGTCCCCCTCCCTTATTCTCTTTTAATGGCTAATACCAACAGGGACAAGACCAGTAAAAAGAGGTTAATGAATTGCAAAGATCCTTTGGAAAGTGATTGACTGGTATTGAAGCTCAGTCAAATCAGTCATAAATATTTACTTTTATTAGCAACAGTGGGTTGCCTGTTATTTTCAATTGATTTTTAAAGCTGTCAAAAATCTACCACTGTGACTATTATCAAGTGCTTTATTTCGTCGATATTTTCAAGCTGCAGAAGCGGGGTGAGGCGCCGTGTCCCGTCTGCTTTGTAAGCACTGCTCACAAACGACTGGAAGAAGGAAGTGAAGGGAAGGTTTGCCATACGATGCAGGCTGACCCTCGCAGCGCTGAGTCGCTCATTTAATGCAACGCCAGCTCCGTGCTTGCTGCCGTCTGCTGATCTCCATTGGAGCAGTCAGGAGCCTTAAACCTGCAGTTCTGCAGCTTGTTTTGCTGCGTGGAAGGGAAGGAAGGACAGACACCTGCAGCACACCCAATTCCCAGCTGGGGGGATGCAATGGAGAGCCCCCAAGGGTTAAAGCAGCAGTGCTGCTGCTGCCTGCCTCACGGCACAGAGCGCGGCTCCGCTGCACAAGCAGGGCTGCAGCCCTCCCTGCTGCCCGTGCGATGTGGGTATGGCTGTGTTGGAGCCTGGTTGTGGGATTCAAAGGGAAATAACAAAAGGGAATTTCCTGGAGATAACAACAAAGAGTTAACATTTCCCAGGGCAGACAAGTTTCCAATTCAATTAGTTTTAATGAACCTTCTGCTCACTGGTTACTGAACTAGAAAGAACAGCAATAAATGCCCAGAGGAAAGAGAGCGAGGATATTAAAGGAGGGTTAGCGTATAGTATATAAATTTCCAAGTTGACTAAAAGAGTCGCCCTGGTGCGGTTTTAGGAACCAGAACCGAGGTCTGGGCTGTGCTTTCTGCTTGCAGCGGGCGGATGGGCTGAGCTGCCACCTCCTCGGGCTGTGCCAAATTATTGACCCTCCATTGTCTCAGAAACGCTGCAGGAAATGGCAAAGAGTGTTCTAGCTGATTTCTGTAATCAGCTGAATAATCTTAAAAGGAAGGGTTACAGTGTTAGGATTTCATTAATCGAGCAAAGAGAAAACGCCAGCTAATAAGGAGATGGAAAAGCAAATATAAATCCTCCAGTGAGGATTTGGGATCAAATGTCTTTTCAGTACCAAAGTCACAGCAGTTTTTAGGAATCTTCTGCAGGCGCTGTGCAGCTGATTGCTACCAACATCTCTGCACTATTTGCTCCAAGTTAAAATATCCTTCTGATACAGATTTTTGCCACTCAAACCACACTCTCCAATTTCTCTTTTGTACTTGCAGAGCCCAGCAGTGTGTGTCAGATTGTGGCTAACGCAGAACCTCACAGCAGCACATGTTTACAAATCTGTGCTGTCTAAATATTTGAGAGAAATAGTAGATTTGAATGTCCTGCGTTTTGTGCTATAGTTTCAAAGAACATTTTCTGTGACACGGGGCCTTTTTCTCCCGTTTATTATATATTCATTGTTAGTTAATTGCTCAGGCATAAATGTTTTGAAGCTTGAGATGGGATTTCAGTCTGAGTCCTTTTACCAGCCACGTTAAATGCTCAAAAATTGTTACTATCTTTTAACCATTATTTTTGTCATCCATCTACAATTGAACATGAACTGGTTAAGAATGTTTTTCTTTCTGCTGGTGTAAGTTAACAGCAAAATTCTGCTGGTTGAATTGTGACAAAAATATTTGCATTTAGTCCCAGTGCTGTTCAAGCAGGTTCTCAGTTATACACAGTCCTGCTCTGCTCTGCATTTCATTCGCCGTTGCTGGTTCCAGCAAAGCTCATAGCCTGCAGACTCCTACATGTTACCATTGCTGTATGGGTGTATGCTGTGAACAAAAGCCATTTCTGTGGCTGCAGTGACCTGTTCTAAGGAGAAGCTTTACCGTTCTTCAACCTTAAGACAGGAGATCTCACGTCCTTTCCTTGCTGATTACTTAGTGCTATCGATGCCATAAGAACTAAAGGCTTGAGCTGTATTTCTGTTGTGGTTTTGTTATGCGTACAGGAGATGGACCTGGTAGGTTAACAAACAGAGCCTGCAATTAACTGTGCTGAGTTCTTCCTTCTTCGTTAAAGTGCTAAAATAATCCAACTGCTATTGCCTGTGCTGCCATTTTGGCACAGTGTAACCAGGTGGTGAGTTAGAGTATCCCGATGGTGAACATAGCACGCGATGCCTTTTATGCTTGTCACAAGTCAGGGACAGAGAACTTCTGTTCTATTTGTTATCCAGTCTTTGTGACAGCATGGAAAAATATTACAGTAATTTCAGAGTGCTTAAGAAAGGAGAAATGGAGGTGTGGGGCAAAGCTCTTTAGGAGTGTATCTGTTGGCAGGGCTAGAAAGGGGAACACGAGAGATGCGTGAAATTAGCCAGCAGGGCTTCAATTGGCACCTGAAGGATTTCCATTGCTCACCCAATTTGGTCCCTGTCTGTGCTGGGAATACTTGCTCTTTTCAGTTGCGTGCTCAGTGTGAGTCAGATGGTCGCTTGCAGAGCAGGAGCAGCGCGTGGGGTGGGCAGTTCCTCTGCAGCACTGCAGGTCCCACAGCTGGCACTGGGGAACCGTGGGGAGCGGAGCAGGAACCACAAGGAGATAAAATAACTCTGACTTCCAGTTTCTTAAATAGCAACTAAAGCTCCAGAACTTGCCTCTGAGATATTATAAGAACTTTGTCAAGTAGCACATGAGAAAATAGAGCCCACAGCCATATAGTAAGCAAAAAAATTCTGTTTGAGTATTGACATGACAGTTTTTGAAAGTTCAAGCAGAAAACCAATTATAATGAGCACTGAAAAGCCCGGAGCCCTACTGTTCAATAAATAAAAAAGTACAACAAACTATTTTCCAAAAAGGTTCTGGAGAGTTTCTTCTTGTCCCACTACTTACGATATGATTACATAAATAGTCTCTATTTGCTGTTGAATTGCCAGGCAGCTGTATTAAAGTACAAATCAAATCAAGTCAGGATTAGAAAGTAAAAGAGCATGGTTTAAAGTAATCTATCCCCCAGGAACTGTGCTCAGATTCATCAAACAGAGCTTAAAGTACAGTATATCTTATACCCTTGTGTTTCCGTGCTGCACTGCTGCAAAACCAGTTATTATTTTTGATATCCAGAGAACGTTGCTCGTAGCTTTAGGAGGCTCACTCGCTTCTTTAAAGCACTATAAACCTTCTCCGTCACTTATTATTATTTCTCTTGGTTAAGATTCATGAGGAGGCCGTAAGTGTGGAAGACAAGAAGCTTCCTTATTGATCAGACCATATTTGCCTCTGCTGAATTGCTCTAAATATGCGCCGCGGATAAAGGAATGATATGTTTTCTTCTCGGTTCCCAGTGATCTGCAGGTGCAATATTTTTAGAAGCTTAAGTACTGGGCACGGTTCTGCCTCATCAGCTGCTCCTCCCTGGCTGTGCTGCAGGACCGCTGCGTTAGGACCCGGATCAATAATCTTTATGTGTGCAAAAGTACCAACTCCTGCTTGCCTAATAAAAGCTATTTGTGTTGTTTTAGAAGCATAATGGGCCCTCAATGAGTGTAAGTCATGCCGTCGGTGTGCCTTTCTAAGGCTTTTTTGTACTGCTGTTTTGAGGCCATGAAGATGTGTAACACCCGCTGTGCAGGATTCCGCGCTGACCTGTCTGTCGGAGGAAGGCGGAGATCTGGTCTGTTGTTGTGCCGCTATGGGTTGAGATGGGGACTCAGGGAACAGGTCCAAGTTCTCGTCACTCCTTTTTGCAAAAAGGCAATGTATAAAAATAAGAATTAAAAAGAAGCATAAACGTGAATTTGAATTGAAAAAGCGCTTTGTTACCGAGCAGCTTTCTGTGTTCCTTTCCTAAAAATCCAATAGCTGTCCGTAACTGTCAGCGTCTGTTTGATAACAGCAATCTGAGTTTATCAGGGAGGTCACTGAGCAGCACTGGCTCTTTGTAGAAGGCGCAGGCACGGCTGCTGCTGTGCTCCCAGTGCTTCCCTGCTCACCAGCACAGGCTGCTGGAAGGAGCAGAGAAAGGGAGATCTGATGCTGCCTGGCAATGATTTCCTGCGTGACCTGTGTGGTTGTGATGAGTGCCTCTTCTGCTGCTCGCCTCCTGCAAGGTGGGATGCTGATGGTTACCTGTGTGTCAGGAAGGTGGCACGGGGAGGGCTTGGGCAGCCCCACGAGCACATTAAAGCAACTCAGCCTTCATGGTGAAGCCAGTAGTACATTTATGCTCAAGAAATGCTGTTGGGGAGACCTTGCTGCTCCTTATGGTGCCCTGAAAGGAGGTTGTGACAAGGTGGGGGTTGGCCGCTGCTCCCTGGTAACAGCGATAGAACAAGAGGTGATGGCCTCACGTTGTGCCAGGGGAGGGTCAGGGTGGGTGTCAGGAAACATTTCTTCTCCAAAGAGCAGCCAGGCAGTGGCACAGCTGCCCAGGGTGTGGGGGAGTCAGCATTTGTGGGCATGTGGCACTGAGGGATGTGGGCATGGTGGGGTTGGCCTTGGGGATCCTAGAAGCCTCCTCCACCCTCAATGGTTGTATGAATCTACACCTCATAGAATCTGGCAGGTGTGTGGTCTTTCAGTACTCAGAGGCACTGGGGGCCTTCTGCCATCTGTCCCAGCCCATGGCCTCCTGGTGTGCTCTCGTGATTTGTGGTTTGGGAACTTGCAGCAGTGTGACTGTTGTCAGTTATTGTCATTCTGCTGATGGAGATTACCCTAAATTGAAGAAGGAGGAGCACCTTGGTCATGTACTGGGTTGCTTCCTTAGGAAGGTTAAAATAGAACAGGCCTAGAATGGATTTTATTGGTCACTTCTTCAGCTGCTGTGCGCTGGGCTGGTGGTGATGATGAGTGGTTAACGTGAACCACTTGTGGCTCTTCCCCAGGAACTTCCTACTGGAAAGCCACTGTCGTGCAGTTCATTGCTGATGGGGAGAGGTTGGGACGTGCTCTTCCTTTTTGCCTTCTCCACGATTTCCATGAGTTGCACACCTCTATCCCTGTTGTTTTTTAAGCTGGCAGTGATAGCACGGTGCACACGTGGTTATACTAATGTTAGAGTTTTTTACATAAATAAACACTGTCTTCTTTCCTGCTCCCCCTCCTGTGCTGAAATTAACGTTTTGGGGGATCTTTTAATGAAGTATTGATTTTTATCAAGGGCATCAAACTAAAGGTAAGTGTACCATTGTGTCATGTTTAAAAAAACAATACGAAAAAGAGCCCCGGTATATTACAGGTAAACTAAGATAAATGACTTAAGTGCTCAGTTTGTGGAGTAAATTGAAACCATACATCACAGGCTTTCATTATTTTATATTATAAATACTGTAAAGAGTAGGAAAGATGATTGAACAGTAATATGAAATTAGTATTAATTGTCACGACTCCGTTGATGAGGAGAAATCTGTGTTTTTAATATAAATAGCGCACAGTAACCCTTGTAACAGAAGTTATTCTTTTATACAGCCAGCGATGGCAGAGTGATAATCGTAAGACTATGACATGCATTAAATTGCCCTTCCCCGATCCTGCATGAAGAAATGAAGGGATCTGTGTTAATTTTAAAGCTCCCTTTGATTGGGTGAACTTGTCTCCGTTTTGTGTGACACTGTTGCCACAGGTCATTGCCTGGTGCAGTGTACCATGAAAAAAACAAATAGAAAAAGGCACCTTCTGGCACTTTAAGTTTCCCTGCCATCTGACTGCAGCCCCGGTGGTTTGAAATGATGAAAAGCACAGCCTTGGAAAAATCTTCCTATGGTTAGATTGGGAAAAATGAGTATGATTATCACATGTGCTGGGAAGGGCAGGATAGACAGCTGAAGTCATCTCAAAACTCAGGAGAAAAGGAGAAGACAAGAGGTCACAATTATATTCTGGTATCACACTCCCTTTCACGGAGATCTGATATATTTGGTTTGTTCTCGTGTGGTGCTTAGGGAAGTTCTAATTAAGGGAAGAAAGAATTTTGACACATGTGAAGCAGAGATCAATATTTAGCACTATAATCAGCAATTCCTGATGGTTTGACAATGTCACTATACACACTGTAACTATCCATTATTCTCTGAGAAGGGAGCCAGGCGGAGGCTAACAGGCTTACTGCAAGCTATCATGAATCACATAAAGCAGTGCCTCATTCACTTCTATTTGTCTTCCTTTTCATCTTCATTCATCCTTATAAAGAAGGCTGCGCTGCCACCAGCATGGAAAGCCACCGTGCTGCAGCCGAAAGGAAAGCGGTCGCTAAAATGTGTATTGCAGGGAAACAGCAGCTGCTTCTGCTAGAACAGGGAGTGTTTGTGACACCTAAATATGTGTAGTACCACTGCCACTGACACAGCTGCTGGCAGCTGCTGAGCCACGGACTATTTCAGCAGTTGATAGTACAATGGGAAATGGTAACAAGCCCGTCGTGCGGTAGCCGAAGCCCCCAGTTCTGTCTCCTCTAACAAGAAATGGAGAGATCAGGCAAGTTATTTTTAGGGTATGATCCTGTACCTGCTTAAATTGATGGCATCCAGCCCTAATGGTGTAACAGGGAAAGAAAAATGGAGAGGAAGAACCAGCTGAATCTCCAGTTTTTGCTACTGGCGCACCCGAGGCAATCAATCATCCTGTTTGCTACTTGAACTCTGAGTGGAGCTGGTAGAGCATTAGGGAGAGGAATGGCACGCAGATGAAGCCCCTGTTTGTTTGTTTGTTTGGGTTTTGTTCTCCTGCGAGCGTGGCTTTAATTGTTTGAACGTGGAAGCCTGCAAGGTGTTCATGGAGCACTCATGGATAGTGAAATGTTGCTTGTTTTCATGTAAGTGAAAGTGTGCCTGTGTGTTCTGCTGCTCTTGGGGTGTCATCTGCTACTTTGCATTGAAAGTTGGGTTCCTGTGGTTGGGAAGCAGAAATAACACGTGACCATGTGGGCTCTGGGCAGCCTGGTCTGGTGGTTGGCGACCCTGTGCATAGCAGGGGGTTGGAACTGGATGATCACTGTGGTCCATTTCAACCCCGTCCATTCTGTGATTCTATGGCTGTCCTGGCTGAGGACACTGAATCTTCCAAGTAAGCAACTCAGAAGGAAGGGTGAGCTTGAAATTACCCAAACAAATCCACATGTACGCAGATGATGCAGACATCAGCAGATGCACAGTGCAGTTCGTGAGCCTCACAGATGATAAATTCTCAACAGAAAATGCACTCAGCTCCCATTTGGGTGGGATGTTCACTGTAACAGGGCGAAAGCACAGTTTGTGTGGGTGTGAGTAGGTGAGCGGTGCAGGCTTCGGGTGGCAGCGCCTGGTGCCACTCCATTCAGCAGCACTGTGGTGCCTAAGCAGTAGGGAAAGCAATGTTGTTAAAGCGGGAAGAATTAAAACATGAAATTCAGCATGTCTTCACGTTATGCCTTGAAAACATCTGCTGGCGAACTTCCACTCCCAGTCATTGCGGTGGTGTGCAATTTTGTTTCCTTCTGAAATGCAGTTATTTGCCATAGAGTGCTACAATGGCTCCTCCTGCCCATCAGCCCTCCCGTACTGTAAGGCAAGTCCTCTTTTACGGAAGAAACAAGGACTTCATATTGAAATAGTTGAATGGCACCATTTTGATTTCAAGTGAGGGTGTTCAATGATCTAAGAGGCAATTTTGATCTTTATCTGTTTATTCTTCCACCTCCAGCACTAATTTGGTTGCGCAGCTTATGCGTATAGTTTGAACTTACAGCTTACCAAGTATTTATTATTTCAACCGAATCCTCTGAGGCCGTTTAACATAAGGAAGGTTGTTGCACATGTTTTTGGCAGCAGCACCAGGCATGCAGCTTGCGTTGTGCTTCTGCTCTGGCTGTGTGTGGATGGATCCTGCCTGGTGCTGAGCGTCCTGTGGGTGCTCAGAGCCCACCGGATGGGGACCCATGTGAGATGCTGACACAGGCGCTCATCCTGACTATCCCAAGTAGCACTAATTAAGGGCTGTCCAACTGTGCTTTCTGTTGAGCAGTTTGCTCCGGTGGGTGACAGGAAACAGCCTGGGATCTGTCTGCAGAATGACATAACAAAGAAGGAAGAAAAAAGCCCTCGGAGAGGGTGGGCTGGAACAGAAAGCCCTAAACTAGACCTGAACTGCGTAATTTGTTATTGTAAATATGTAATCTCAGATTAAGCACTGCAGCTCGCTCTGTTACTGCTTTCATTATACATTTATTAGAGCTCCAGTGGTTACTCGAAGTGATAATTACAGAGGAGCATAAATTAATAAGGAACTTGGGGAGTGATCTTCCCTTTGTCAGAAAGGTTATCAATAAATCTTCCTTTTTTATAAAACAAAGGTACGAAGGTGGTCAGCACTGCTGCTGCTCAGTTGGTGGGCTGGGAGATGCGGCACAGCCGTGTGGGAGCTGAGAGCTCCATGTGGGTGCAGGCAGACCAGCAGGCCGTGCCCTGCAGGGTGCTGCTCATACATGTCCATTGGAGCAGTGCGGGGCAGAGATGTGTCCAGCCCTAACTTTGCTTTCCTTTTGCATGTCCCTCACCGCCATAACGATGCCCCTGGGTGGCATTCTGGAAGCCTCCATTGCTCAGGGTGCCACAGTGGGGGTCGGATGGGGCGGCGTTACAAGGGAGTTCTCCAAAACCAAAGAGAGGCTCCCAGGGTGTTTCCCTGTGCCCGACCTGGGTCACTCCTGCCTTCATTATCATCCCCTGAGCTGATATGACGTTAGTAAGGTGCAATGAGCCCCAGTGCTGTGTCCTGGCAGCCCCACGCAACACCTCCCACCTGCATCCGCCGCTCATAAATACTGTCTGGCCTACTCTGCTACTGTCCTTTTACAGAGGTATCATTTAATTGTAAACCAAAGATCAAAGGTCTTTAACTCTTTAACCAAATTCCAATGTCTGCCAAATTCAATAGCTGTCATTCCCTTAGAAGAAGACAGTGTAATATGTGCGTTCTGATCTAATTTTATAGAAAAAGACAGAATTTACATACTGTTTATTTAGTTAAGCCTCTAAAATCAATACCTTTGTCTGTAGCTCTTTTATTTAAAATACATCATGACATTGCAGACCGCTGTATAAATGAATTTCTCTAAACCACACACATTGTTAATGTTTTTCTATTGTGCATTTGTTTGGAAGTTTGAATCGTAGCATTTAATAGATCAACTTAAATGTATTTTAATATTGGATTACTAAAGAATGTTAAGTTTTACATTTCTGAAATTATAAATATTATTTCCAAAGGTCAGTCATTTGCCCAAGACTTATCTGTCCAATGGAGAATATATTTCAAACCATCCAGACACAGAAACCGATCACGTTAAATACTAAGGAAAAATGAAATCTCTTAATGTTGCTTTAACAAAGGAGCAGCCTTAGACAAAGCCATAACAAAAGTACTTCTGGAGGCTACCAGCAGCATTGCAGAACAGTAGGACCTTTTTTTGTGAGGAAAGGATGATAATTCATGGTGTTCATTTACATGTAGGCTAAAGAGTATTTTGGAGCCTGTAAACAGGTGTAAGAGGAATTTTATTGTATGTTGCTTTGGCCTGAGCTGGATATCATTGGCCTGGATGGCTGTGCTGCTTTCAGTGCCCAGGTAAGTTCTAACTTAGCTGTGCAAAGTTATTGAGAGCATACAGCTTTATTTGGACTCATATATGGTTAAAATGTCCTTTCTGTGATGAGGACAGCCACCAAAGAGCTGCCAGTGCCCATGTAGACAATAGGCTCAAGGGCCGCTGTTGAGGCGAGAGACAACCAATGCTTGTTGTGCAGAGTTATGCCCCCAGCCTGGTGTGGGCTGTGTGCAGGGAGATCCCCTGTGGCTGTGACAGAAGATTTGGTACAGGCAGTACAGATAGCATTAGGGCTGTGCCTGTGAGTGTTGGTCTGACTTCATGCCAGCTACAGCTTGGTTGGTTTGGTCTATGATGTGAGCATGAGCGCAGTGTGCTGAGGGCCCAGCTGGGGAGCAGTTCAGCCAGGGCTACTGGATTGTCCATCAAAACCAAAATTGAGTCTGTTTCTCATCTTCTTGACCTTGAGCAGTGCTGCAAAGCCTGGCTGGAGGCCTACTTCCCCTCTCTAGATTTCAGCTCTTCTAGGACAAAGTCATCAATTTTTTTCTAGTCAGTGTAGTTGTTTCTTAACATCTCTTGGAGTTTTCCTCATGGTCATTGACTAATGACTTGGTTTTCCCCAGAAGAAATAGAACACAAGTCTTTCTAGCACCTTGCATAGGGAGTTCAAGATCACGATGAGCTCCAGAACTAGTTCTGGCCAGTTCAACTAGTATTGTTGAACTGGCTATAAAAATTATCTTCAAAATGGAGTAGCTAGTTATTCATCCCAGTGTAACTGTATAAACTTTGTTTGTGTGAGGGTTTTTGTAGCTTACTCAGTTGATAGTGTACACTTCTGCTCTGAAAATGTGAATAGTGAGCCAACCAACTGTAGTGAAGAAGTTGGAGGGAACAGAGCTGGTCATCCCAGCTGAGATTAGTGGCAGAAAACAGACAAGTTGTTTGTATGTCTTTGTCAGAGGCATCTGATCCTAACGAGCTGCAGCCAATTGCTCTTCACTCTTCCACTGGTGCCAACTGTGCATGTGGTTAAAAAGTATAGCAGTTTTCTTTTGTTGTCTCCATGCACAGGCTCTGGGAAGCACCTTACTGTGCCCCATGGTGCTAGAGTGACTGCACAGACCAGCAGCTGTTGCTGATATCTGCCCCCTTTATTCCAGCCTATCATAGAGTCATAGAATCACCAAGGTTGCAAAAGACCTACAAGATAATCCAGTCCAACCGTCCACCTATCACCAATAGTTCTCACTAAAGCATGTCCCTCAACACAACATCTGACATCTAATGTTAGATCACAAGTTGGATCATCAGTTCATCTGATGTACAGAGGCTTGCTGTGCTATTTTCTCTTGATTTGTACCTTTTAACTGGATGCTTCCATTTATTTCCCTAGAGCTATCAGTATCCTGACAGACGAATTAGCTCCCGTGCTTGGGCAGATAAACTGGTGTACGACTGAACATAACCAATCACTTTCCAACTCTATTAGAAATGGAAAACCAAGATTAACTTCATATTTCAGTTCCTCCTCCTCGCTTTTTAACAAATACATTCAGGTCTTACTGACTTTTTTGCTAGTGAGTCTCTGTTCTGAATAGAAGTTTTAAAGCCTGGTAGACATTATTGCAACAGTTTGCTGTAAGCTCATTGCTTGTCAGTAGCGTGCTATTAATCAAAGGGCAATCTGTTAGTTGTAGGAAGTAGCAGGGCTCAGCTCCTGGAAGAATCTCTTCTTTGTGATGTTTAAACACTACCTGAAGAATGGCTCCTGCGGAATTCCTGCTTTTTTCAGATAAGTCATAGTCCTGACTGACTTAGGGTGTGTATTTTAAGCATGGGAGAACTGAATTTTCCCACTAAGTAAAAACAAAGCAACTCAATAAATAAAATTACTCTATCTTCATTTTGTATATAAGATTTAGTTTATGTGGCAGCAAAGTCAAGCTAATGTTGTGAAGAGTTATAATACATTCCAGTTATAGAATTCTCGGGCTGTTCATTTGGGGGCTAAATCTAAATTGTAAGCTCTTGGTTTCCAGTTACAGGTGATGTGTTTATCTTCTGCCTTCTCCTTCCCAGCCCATGGGCAAGTGAGGTTTTTGGAAGCTCTTTATCACCAATTAAAGAGCTGCAGAGTTGATCATTTATTATCAAACAGCCATCACTGAATTTCTTTTCCTATCTCAGGGAAATCTGACTAGACTCAATGGTTATAAAACAACAAGCTGTGCATGCCCAGTACGTTTTGAATGTACTTCTCCACTGCTTGTGAAGCTGAAAGGGAAGGGATAAGAACATGTGTGCATGGCTAGATTGCAGATGAAATTCCATACTGCTGCCTGGGTGCGAGGTTTTGTTCCCAGTATTTTGGTTTTAGGCATTGGTGGGCACCCAACTGCTGTCCAGCTATTTCATCACACGATGGCTTGAGTAATCTCTGCTCTCTGGTCAGGATTTCAGCTGTTCTCTAAAAGTACTCTGGTAACTTGCAACTGAACAGTTGTGTCCGGGTGGACGCAGAGGTTACTGCTCCCTGTGTCAGGCTGCTTGGCATCAATGGCCTGTGGTTGGTGTGGACAGTTCGTGCTTTCTCAGAAGTTTAGAGATTTAGTTTTGATTTATAATGAGAGGAATGGTTTGTAATGGCACCAGACTGACCACCACACTGTATTTGCAGGGCAGTGGGCATAATTCACCTTCAAAGAAGCACCACATAACAACCTCCTCCATAGGGGGCCTTTGCTTCAGCATTTGCTGGTTTGGAAGGAGTAAAAAAGCGTGTTCCATTATGTCTTTTCCATTACTTATGTTATATGAATAAACTTATGTGAACCATCAGGTGAGCAGTGTGGTCATCTGGAAAAGGAGTGATTTCATCCCCTCTGTGAAACACAAATCATTGGTGGAGTCTGAAGGAAAGATCCTTGAGTGTAAAAATCCTGCGTAGGTGCAGTGGACTTCTGCAGTTTAATGCTTCTGCTGATGGTCTGGATGAAAGCATAAAATCATTTCAAAGTCCGCAAGTGATACCAAGACAAAATGATTAGTAAATATTGAGTAAGGCAGATCTCTGATATAAAGAGACTTGGTAAGTTTTACTTAGCAATATGTATGTAGACTGCACACCTGGGGATGAAATGTGTTGGAGGGCTGAAGGCACAGAGGAAGGTATCATCCTAGGAATCAGCCTCTGAAAAAGGCTTGATCATCACAGTGATGTACTGCGGTGCCATGTCCAGTTGTGCTGCGGTGAGATGGATGTTAATGAGTTTCTGGATGCTCTGAAAGATTAAAGGAGTAAAAAAGCCCTCGTGATTTTTAGCTCCCGTGATTTATACTGGAAGATTGTAGAAGTTCACCTGCCTATCTGAGCGAAGACATGGTTAGGGAATTATTTGATCAAACCCCAGAGGTCCTTATGAAGGTCAAACTTTCTTAGACTGAAGAGCCTATTAACAGAGGTCGTTTTGTAGATGGATGTGTAAGCATCAGTAGCACGAGCTCCTCTTGTAGTCGTTCCTGTTGACGTGGTGGAGCCATCAGGGCCCCCTCCTTGGGTGGGAGCTGCTGGCTCCCAGAAATCTGCTGTCCTGAGTGTGGGAATGGGTTGATTTCTGTGTCTGGATTTTTTTTTCCTTTAAAGTAACTTGCGTTTTTCAGAGAATTGTATCATAGAATAGCCTGGGTTGAAAAGGACCACAATGCTCATCAAGTTTCAACTCCCCTGCTATGAGCAGGGTCACCAACCACCAGACCAGGCTGCCCAGAGCCACATCCAGTCTGGCCTTGAATGCCTCCAGGGATGGGGCATCCACAGCCTCCTTGGGCAACCTGTTACAGTGCGTCACCACCCTCCAGCATCTTCTAATTATATTACACAGCCTTGAGATCTTGATGCAATTTCCTCGCAGTGGGTAGAAATTTCTCTTGAGAAACACTTGAGTAGGGCAGAATTCAAAACAAATGAAGAGTTAGACACTGGAAAGCAAGAGGGGAGGTGAGATCCATCCCACCTGGATGGATACGGCTGAAGGCTCCACTTCTGTGTCCCAATCCCCAGCTGATGCGTGCTGCTTGTTGTGCCTTTTGGTGGCCCTATCTCTTTGAATGTCCTTGAGGATGACTGTGACTTCTGCCAGCCAGGTGCTCACATGGAGTTGGTCAGAGGGTTGCCCGGTCTCTTTCAAATGCATGATTTGTGTGTTCATGCATTTTGGAAATGTACATAACCAGAAGAGGTCTGATTTGCTGTCTGGTTACTCATCTCATCTGACTTAGCTGCCTTACACAAAGTTGTTGCCTATTCACAGCTACGGGAGAAAGGCTCAGGCCTCAGAAGTCATTCTTTTCATTTCAGGATTCACATCCTTGCCCCTTTTCTCTTAGGAAGTGGAAGGTTATTCTTTTGTGACTGCTCACTTAAAAATGCAAACAAAACCTTTTTATTGATTTGTGTGTATTGGCGGAATTACTGTAATTGCATCAAATGACATAATTGGTGTAAATAGGTGTAATGATGTCATTAACATGTATGATTGTGACATTTAACAGTGTAATTAAAATGTATAATGACATGGTAAAAGTCCTTATTAAAGTATGCAAGAAAGGCTCTGCAGGTGGACAGACCATGGTTTTAAAAATTCGATATTGCTGTCATTCTTGCCTATTCTTTTCAAAGAAACAAAAGCCATTAGGTCACATCAAAACTAATTTTGAAAACCAAAGGTCTGATCCTGCAAAGCCCTTCTCAAGAGGGCAGGTTCTTGGCAGCACCCTCAGTGACTTCAAGGGATCTATTCTCAGCGCAAAGTGTGCTTGTACAACTTGGGCCCATTGCTGTAGGACATCCCCTTCTGTGGGACAGCTCTCCAGTGGCACCATGTTGATTTCTTTATGGGCAAGCAGGCTCTGTGTGGCTATGGGACAGCCTAGGCTGGAAGGGACCTTGGGAGGTCATCACCCTCCTGCTCCAAGCAGCATCAGCTCAGAGATTCCTCTGAAGAGATGTCAAGTCATTTTAAACCCCCCAAATGATGGACTGATGCACTGATACAGAGAAACTCTCCCTAAATGAACCTCTGAGCGTAGCTTTAGAATCTCTGATTGCCCTATTTTCAAACAAGAATGCCCCGTGTGATGTAAAAATCCTTTCTTGCATGCTTGTGATGGCACACGTAGGCTCCTACACACAACTGCTGATTCTTTAACTGTTAGAAAAACAGAGTTATTTATTCTGAGTCTTTGATTTTGTTGGCTTTGAGGTGGTCACAGTTACGTAAATGGAAACATTTGTTTGCTGTGTTTACGCAACGCAGTTCTGAAGGTACGTGGAGAGGGAATGAGATCTGAGGTGTCCTTCATTCTGACTGAATGTATGGTGGCTGAAAGTAGGTTGTGACACCCCTGAGAGGATTCCTGGGGTCGTGTGGTGCTCAGGTCACTGGTTTGATTGTAAAAGCAGACATTTTGGGGGGGAAATAGACAAAAAAAAGGAGAAAAATGTGACATTTTCTTTCCAAGTTTTCCAAATGGAACTTTTCACTTTTCATTTCAAAATGACCTTTTTCTCATTTAATACTGGCCAAAATAAAGCGAGAGAGAGTTAATGGAGGAATTAAAGGACATAAATATAATTTGAAATGTTTTAGAGTAGTGAAAAGATTTCAGCTTGATCTCAAAGGTTTTTTTTCCCCAGAAAACAGAAAAAAATCCTGTGTGTATGTATATATATGTCTATAGCTATCTATATGTCAGTTATTCTCTTCCCTTTTGAAAGTCTGCTTGGCTCATGAGACCTGGATCCCCTGGGGCGCAGCACTCCAGGTGAGCTCCTCTGGGCTGCAGCTGCAGGACCTGAGTGCTGGGGGCAAGGGGGCTGCTTGCTGCTGGGGTGGGCTCACAACTTACTGTGTTTCACTCTGTTCAGGCGGTGGGAAGAGAGCAAAGCTGCCTCTCCTGCAGTGCTGCTGAGTGAAATGTCTGCAGGCCGGTGTCGCAGCTGCCCCAGGCTGTGAGCACTGCCTGTGTAAGCTGGGATCCCCCCGGAAATTGGTGTAAATAGGCAGTGGGCAGAGCTGAGTGTGAAGTTACATCAAGTGCTGGCTTTATACTGCTGGAATGGTGTTTTACAGTGGTCACTCAGAGGCACAGCTGTAGGCACAGCCTGGGAGAAGCTTGATTAATTATTTTTTGATCTGTTCAGCGCTCTCCTGTGGCTATAATGAGTTCCAAGGAGCACTCACTTCCCCACTCTTTGCTGATGTTCCCATATGGATCATTTCTGATCGGTGCAAAGAATGTTCTGCAGTGACCTGCCCAGTCTGGAGGTGCTGCTGATTTCCTGATTTTTAGAACCATGGAATCACGGAGGTTGGAGAAGACCTCTCGGATCCCCAATCCCAGCCCACCCCACCATGCCCACGTCCCTCAGTGCCACATCCCCACGGCGCTGGGACACCCCCAGGGATGGTGACCCCCACTCTGGGTAACTGTGCCACTGCCTGACTGCTCTTTGGAGAAGGAATTGTTCCTCATACCCTACCTGAACTGCTGGAACCAGTCAGCAGTGTGCTGAGCTCTGACCTCCCTGCTCGCTGACTGCAGTGGGGTCTGGCCCTGTTTGACAGAGGGGTGCACGGTGGTCTCATGGCAGAGCGCAGACACTGCAGTGGGCGGAGTGCAGTGTGGGCCCATAGGACCAGCAGGCACAGTGTGCCATTTTGTGCTGAGGGCAACTCCTCTGAAATTTGGTCACTTAGGTTATGTTGATTATGAAGGGCTGAAACTTGCTTTTCTCCTGTGCTTGCCCTTGCTGGTGAATACAGTTAATTCAACCATGGGAATATCTGAGTGTTTACTATTTGTAAATTATGAGCCAGTCTGACCACAATATGAGTTATTGTCTCCTTGACTTAATAATGCAAAACATTTTTTTGTCTCCTGATGTGTTAATAATAGACTCTGTTGAAACCACGTGGGTAATTTCATTCAGAGAGTATGTCCTGCAAGGGGCTCATATGGAACTGTCCTTGTGTTCTGAGACCAGATATTGTCATCCTGCGTTGCATCTGGGATGACACAAGTTCTGTTCAGTTATAGGTTTATTTCAGTTTAAGATATTGTTTTTATTGGAACATTTTACTCTGTATATGTCAGCAAAGACAGATAACAGGAAAGATAAATACTACCATCCCAATACTGAGAGTTTTAGTATGTGTTGAGTTATTCCTAGAGCATTAAAGAGCAGACCTGAGAAAATGTATCCAAGAACGTTTCCTTCCTGTGAAGTTTGTTTTCTTTAATTGTACTTCTGGATCAGGGCAGCAAAGTGGAGAGCTGCGAGCTGTTTCTCTATGTGACATCTATTACAGAATCACAGAATGGTTGGGTTGGAAGGGACCTCAAGGATCATGAAGCTCCAACCCCCTGCCACAGGCAGGGCCACCAACCTCCACATTTAATATCAGACCAGGTTGCCCAGGACCCCATCCAACCTGGCCTTGAACGCCTCCAGGGATGGATGGGGCATCCACAGCCTCTCTGGGCAGCTGTTCCAAATTCAAACCATTTCCTCTTGTCCTGCTGTTATCTACCCTTTCAAAGAGTTGACTCCCTTCCTGCTTATAGCCTCCGTTTAGGTACTGAAAGGCCTGTTCTCTATCCAGAGGGTTACTGTTTAAGCTGAAGTTTGAACCTGATTACTTTATGTTGAATTAATGCTTTATGACATAACTTGGTATAGAAATGAGTTTGGGTGCAGGTGGGTTGGGGTTGGACTTCCAGTGGTTGGTGACTCTGCGCATAGGGGGGTTGAAACTAGATGATCATTATGGTCTTTTTCAACCCAGGCCGTTCTATGATTCAGGGACCATAGGGGTCTTCTCCAACCCATGATTTTCTGTGCAGTGTGCTGGGACTGCAGCGGGCAGCATAGGAACTGCCACGGCTGCACAGCTCAACATGCAAAGCTTCGCTGCTCTGCGCAGGGCTTCAAGTCCACACTATTAACTCCCTGCCAAACAAAACAAATCTGACAGCGCAGAAGGCTCTCTGCAGCCTCCCTCCTCTGACACTCGGAAGACTGAACTATTTGTAAGGACACCTGTCACCCGGTGGCTTTCCCAGCACCGCCGCCTGTTCTGCTGGAGCTGTCTGAGCCCAACCCCTCCGTCAGCCCTGGCAGCACGGAGGAGGTCCGCTCACTCATCCGGCGGTCAGTCACACTCTGATAGCGTGTCTGTCATCCTGCTAAAACAGTCAGAGGGTGACATACTTTATGGGCACGAACATGTTTTAGAGATGAACAAAAAGGATTGGCCTTTAAAAAGAAGCAAGGGTAGCATTTCCTCGCGGTGGAACGGCGTATAATTTGAAATAATAGTGTGTCAACAGCGCTTACAGGAGATTGTTGTAAAATGGGGATTTCAGAGTCGGCCTCCAAGTGGGCAGCAGGAGTGCGGCGCTGTGCAGCAGCCCCAGCTGGGCGTGGGGTCCTGGCTGTGCCCTGCAGCTGTGCATGCCGTGCTGCGCCCGCCGCTGCTCTAATTGGGCACCTTCCAATGGGGAGCATCGCATCAGTTCAGGATGATTGAGGGGTTGTTTCACATTAGGTGTAAAGGCTTATGGTTATGATTATATGCACTTAGAGTGCTGCTTTTTATCATCATGCGTGTCTGGACGTGTGTTAGAGGCGTCATTTGGAGCGACTCCATTCGTTGAACTGCAGATTATCCATTTCTATCCCAAACTATTAAACGACCCAAACTATTTCTAGGAGGTCTCTACTAATTTAGCAAATAATTAAAAGTGCAGAATGCTTCAGAGGGGCTTGCTGCCCGGGTGTGATCGCTGGCCGTCATGCTGTAATTGCTCATTTAACTAATTTAACAAATCCCAAAGCACCTCGAGAGCTTTATTTATTTAGATGCAGATTCTATATTATTTAAAGATGATTTATTCATGTGAATTTAAGCTCACTCGCTTAAACCTCTGCAAAGAGGCTCAGCGGTTCTTGCTGTCATTTACTGCTTCCATCGGCTACTTTGGGGGAGGAAATATTTCAGCCTGAAGAGGAGAATTCTATTACTCCAATTACCGTTTGCTAAGTAACATCACTCAGTTCTTGGAATGGCAACTAAACAATTCTCATGCCTGGTCAAACTTAACATAGTTCTTAAATTACGCATTTTACATGCAGTATTATGATGGTTAAAGAGGTCTACGAAGCAAGGCAGTTAATGTGAGAGTGTCCTTAATAATTTTCTAACTGCTTCTACTCTCTCAATGCATTTGTGCTATAATGTGCTGTAGGCATATTAAAATGCATTATCAGTTGGGTAGCAAACTGCCTTGAGGTGTTTGTATTCATGAGGCAACTGTAAGCAGAAGAAACACAGCTTTATTTCACTTACTCTGCGGCTTTGTTCATTAAGCTAATTACTATCTCCTGCATCCCTCTTTTTCATCCGGCTCGTTTCTGGAGCTTGATCCTTTCCCAACCCTGAATCGACTGTTACCGAACAGTTGAAGCTGAACAGGAAGGAATTGCAGGTGTCAACTCACAGTTTACAAATATGACATCTCCTCTGGCATAGCTGGAAATATGAAATATTGATTTATGTGCAGTAAAAGGTCTTATAAAAATGATCACATACACATGAGAGATTAATGCGCTGGAGATCAATAGAAATTTCATTCTTGACGCTAGACTGTCACCTATGGTGAAATGCTAAAATACAGAAATCAATATTATCTATGAAATGTCAAATTTATTATAATTATGAGGATGAAAGCTGGCCAAGTGGCTCCCAGGAGAGAAGGAAGGATAGGTTACTGTGCTGAAGCATCCTTCATGTCCCTTGTTCACTTGCTGCCAATTTGAGAGCAATATTGGTGCAGGGGGTTTTCAGGCATTATGTATCGCTGTGCAGTAACAAATTCCTCCTGGAATATTTAACTCTTGAATCTGACAGTAACACAGCCGTCTTTGTAGTCAAATGGCTCGCGAGTTTTGGGGAATACAGTGCTGCAGCTGCGTGTGCTTCTGTACCAAATGCAGAGACGTTTCTCAGCACAGTTCATCATGTTCTGCACTCTGCATCGAGTAGAAAACTGAGTTTGGAGAGTTGCATGGCTGAGAGGGGATCGCTGCAATTTGGCTCGTGCTCCCTTTTGTTCTCTGAGTCGTGTGCTGGGAGGACTTTGCCTGTCACCTGACTTTGCGTTTCCTACGGTCTGAGCTATGAGCGGGGCTTTAAATGTTGCCCTCCGCTCTGCTGTGCTGCAGTGATTCCCCAGAGGGATCTGTGTGGGCCCGTGGCAGCCCACCAGCCTTGTGTTTCAAGTTCAACTGTCTTCCAAAAAGTAAAACAAAGCTACGATTTTGTGGTCTTGTAAGAAAACAGTACGAGGTTACAGGCTCTTCAGCTTTTGTCCTTTTGCTTTGCAGATCTGCTTTAAATGGGGAGAAAATCCCCCCTCATGAGTGTGCTCAAAGGACAGAATATTGGTGTGCAGTATTTATACATGGGGATCTGTGTTGGGCTGGGGTTGGTGCCGTATGCTGGGAGCACCACTGAACACCTCACGTGGCAGAGCTCAGCTCCTGGTCCCAGCCTGCAGTGCCATGTGGATGTGCCTAGGGATGTGTTGGCCAGGCCTGCTGGCTTTGCCAGTCAGCAGAAGGCTGTGGCCATAAGGGAGTGTGCTGTGGGTTGGGCTGGGCACTGGGACAGCCCTGCTTGGAGCAGCCTGTGCTTCTGCTGGGGCAGCCCTCACTCCTCTACTAACATGCTCTACTAACATTGTTGTTTGAGATGCTTTATCTCACTTAGTATCAGCCATGTGAAAACCAAACCCTTGGTGCCCCCTGTCTGCCTGTACCCCTTTGGTGCCTTTGTTCTGCCTGTATGCCCAACCAGCCCAAACACCCTCACCTGTGTCTTTGTTTCCTACCAGAGCACCGTGCTCCCTGCAAAGCCCTTCTGCCTCTTGAGTCCCACAGGTAACACTCCCCATTCCTTCTGGGTTAGCTTGAGGAGCGTTTCTTCTTAATCTTTATGGCCCTTGCTCTACTTTTATTTCCACGTTATCCTTTAGGTGGGGAGATGAGTGTACTACACGCTCTTCATGATGTGACCTACTTGCTAGTGGCTTTATCTCCAAAAAAGAAGATTATTTTGCATTATCAGTATTTCCTGTTCCTGATCTGTCCTGCATATGACCCTTATCTTGTCTGCCTCACCCATGGCTTCCCTGGGAGGGCGGTGGACAGGTGTTCCCATGCCTGTAATGGAGTACAGCACAGCTGCTGAGGTGGTAAGAAATTGGTCCAGGGCAAGATCTGAATTTCTCTGAGTGCTTTTCAGAGGCAAACAGCCTTGGAAATGTTGATGGCTTTTTTTTAACAATCAGGAAAAGCAAAATCAATACATATACCAATGCAAAAGAACACTCTTTTGCCACACTGCTTGCTTGCAAGTGACACCTATAGTCATGAATGCAGAGCTCCTTCCTGTTAATGGGCTCCTGGGAGGGACGAGTCTTGCTGTTCTACTACTGTTACGTGCTGCAAATTAATTGGCAGACGAAATATTGTTTGGTCCTGCTGAGAAATTGGGTTTGAACGGGAAAAAGTCATTAATGCTTTTCTTTCATTATTTTTTTTATGAAGTAGAAAACAATCATTCATGAGGAATCATTCTGGTGGGTCACCATAGGTTGCCTGGTAGTGCATTCTATACCAGCATCCGTCCAAAGGCTGCAAGTCAGCACTGATGCTTTCACCCCATGTTACAGAGGATAAGATTGGCTCGGAAGGACATTCTTACCAGTTTCTTCAAAAGCGTTCAGAATCATAGAATGGCCTGGGTTGAAAAGGACCAGAATGATCATCTTCCTGCTGTGTGCAGGGTTGCCAACCACCAGCCCAGGCTGCCCAGAGCCACATCCAGCCTGGCCTTGAATGCTTCCAGGGATGGGGCACCCACAGCTTCTCTTCAAGGGCTGACTGTGCTGGCAATGGGATGCATGCCAGGATCCTCCATGAGGAGGGATCAGCTGCTGTTCTTCACAACTGGAAGGACGGAACAGGTCGTTACGTTGAGACAGAATGAATTCTTTATCACCTTTAACTGCTAAATAATTTCTTACCATTAATTTCTTAATTCTGTCTCCCATTCCTTTTCCAGAACGTTTGCATTTTAGTGCATTGCTATTCAAGACAATATATATGGGAAGTCTACTTTTGTTTCCAGCATATGCTTTTCCTTTTTCTTTTTCTCCTTCATTTGAGAGAGGAGAAGCAGAGGAGGAAGGAAAACGATTTTTTTATTGCACTGTAGCATTTACACAATTTCTCTAAATAGAGATTTGGGGAGATTTTTCACCTTTTTCCTGGCTTCTTAAGGTTTTCAGCACCTCAAGTAGCCAAAGCAGTTAAAGTTAATACTTAATGCACCGCACTTTAAGAGATAGGCATTTCTTGCAGTCAGGTCTCAATTAAGAGATAAAAGACAAAAAGTGCAAAGCGCTTGATAAAGCTAAGAATACAAGGAGCGGCATGGAAGTGCTTGAAGCTGTCCATAGCGATAACTGGATAGCCAGCTGGAATCTTCTTGAAATGAAGTGGGTGCTCTAACTTATCAAATTCCACATATGGGGAAATTATTGGTGCCTACAGGGGTGATTAACACCAACTCAGTGGGTCAGAAACAAGCTGGGATAAAGGTGAAAACTGTATCTGACTATCAACACCAAATACATCCATTTAGAGAAAGATAGCGGTATTTTCTTCGCCTCTCTATATATCTTCAGTTGTGCAGGTTGTCAGGGTAGGCGCAGAGGAGAGGCTGCACATATAGAGTGTGCCGTATAATGTGCAAATTGCAGCGCACATTAAAATGTAATCTATTTTAATAAGTCATATTAAGATTACATTTTAGATAATTGTGTGTTTATCTTATACAACAAATATTTGCCCTGCTGTATGTACTCTCTGTCTCTGTCACACTCTCTCCCTTTAAATTAGAAGCACCAAAGGAGGAAACGCTGTAGTCAGTGCTGTGGCAGTTAGCTTGGAGCCTGGATTAAGACTTTGTGTGCTGCTTACTTATGAAATTATTTGAGTTAGGTTGGATGCGAGGAATAATTTCTTCTCTGAAGGAGCAGTCAGGAGCTGGAATGGGCTGCCCAGGGAGGTGTCACCACCCCGGAGGTGCTCAAGGAACGTTTGCGTGTTGTACTGAGGGTCATGGTTAAGTGAGGAAGCCGTTGGTGGTAGGTGAATGGTTGGACTGGTTCATCTTGGAGGTCTTTTTCCAGTCTTGGTGGTCCTATGAATATGGGTTCAGAGATCATGTTATTTTGGTGCTTTGGCTTTTTGTGGCTTACTCATCATCTCATTTCTGGTTTGTGTGGTTACTGTTGCTCGCTGCGAAGCTGCTCTGAGGTTTTTATTAGCTGTACTGCAAGGATGGAAGTTGATTAGCAGTTGACACCCGCAGCGTGTCTGAGGAGTGGTTAGGGCAATGGGCTGTACTGCGGCAGAACCATGATTCAGCTATACAGTATTACCTCTGTGGTTTAAGTGGTTCGACTGACAATGTTCGCTTTTTATTTTTGATCAGCAGAAGCTGAGAACTCAAATCTCAAGCTTGTGGGCCCTTTGGTGCTGGAATATTCAGCTATTTCTTCTGTCTGGATCACCACAAACGCTGCATGTCCATTGCAGCCGGGGGTGCTGAACACCTTAGCTTCGTGCACATGCCATAGGGGTTGTTTATTCAGCCTCAGATCCCACCCTTATGTGCTTATTCTGTGAATAATCCTTTTTATTTTGGGTCTTTTCCTGCTTTTTAAATACTTGGTAATTTTAAAATGAGTGTTTGCTCGTTTGGCAGAAAGTTGATGAATGACAGAAAATAAGACTAAATATTTATAAGGAAGTGTTCAGGAGCAATCAGCTGAGCAACGGTGTCAGCAACAAAACTTCGGGTGAAACTGGGCTGGCAGTGGCTGACCCTGCCTGTAATCTTTGCTCTTGAGCATTGGCCTGAATGTCAGTAGGTTAGTCACAGTGACATCCCTGGGCCTGGAGAACTGAGGGCATTAAGCATCGTCTTCCCTGGCCACAAACAAACAAACAGCTACAAATGCCTCTTAGCCTTCATCTCCATGAAGCTCCGAAGGATCAGTGTGAGATGTCTTTGTCCCTCATCGCTGTGGAAATCCAAGGACAGTGTGATCAGTGGGCTCAGAGACTGTGCCTCCTTATCTGCAAACAAAACATCATCTTACAACCCCTTCCCTTAAAAATCCAGGAGAAAGAGAGCAGTGTTTTGGAGTAGCCCCTTCTACCTGCAGGCACTTATGGTAAAGCAAATCATAATTCCCAGTATGAAAAAGAATAACATCTTATCCAGAGAGCATATATATATGCAATACTTATAATTGTATTTATTTTCTATGCAATGTTTATATTCAGTAGGAGGAATCTTTGGGGTACCAAGTAACCTTTTCCTCTTTTTATGTTTTATTTTCCTCTTGCACTTTCTTTTTTTCATGAAAATTACACATAAGAAACAGCATTAAAGCAGTCCCAGATTTAAATAGTTCAGCATCTCTGAATCAGGATGTTCAGAGTGTAAGATGACCACCTAATAGTTGCGACATTTAATTCTCTTCATTGACAGTGCATCGTTAACACTGTTACCCCATTAAAAGGAATGCTGTAATTTGCCAGAGGTAGTGACAGAGGCAGAACAGCAGCACCGTGTAAAAAATCTGACTGCAGTGTTTGCGTGGAGCAATAGAGGGGCCTGATGCTAACTTGTACCTGGGATGGGGTGATGCTGTTAGGAAATGAAGTAACACTGGGGGAACTTAATAGTAATTACTTAATATTCAGTGGAGATTTTGTGTTGCTGGGGCTGCTGCCTGGGGAAATACCATCTACTCCTTGGAAAGAAGTTGAAATGTCTCAAGGAAGCATGTTGTACTCTGAGTAAACTCTGAGTATAAAGCAAAGGTTAATCAAAGTTGTGTCTTGCTAAAAGGAAATAGGAAGTTTAATTGTGCTCCTTACATTTGTGGCTAGAGGCAGAATAAATCAGAGAACGATCAGCAGTATTGCTGTGTTAAGGTGACCATGTTCACTGCTGGTTGTTTTCACCCAGTGGGTTGAGTTTCCAGCTGTTTCTGGTGCTTCCAGTTGTTCCTCATGTAGCCCATGGGTCACCTCTCTTGCAGGCCTGTCTGCAGCTTCTCACTGCTTGGGGAGGCCCTGGCTTGGCCCTGCTCTCAGGTGTTCCTGGAAGACCTGCTCCAAAACAGTGCCTGATAAACCTGTACATCCTTGGACCACTTGGCCTCTCACAAGAAAACTTCTGCTAATTCACCTGTACGACACTTTAGCTGCGAGCCCAAAAATGTCTCAGTCAGGTTCTGGTGGTCGAGAGTGTAAGAAACACAGTGGGGACTGAGTTCCCTGATAAGTGTATGGCATGGGAGATCACAAGGGTGAGGAGCTGTGTTGCCCTATCCTTGGAGGCATTCAAACCCAGGTTGAGTTGGGCTCTGGGCAGCCTGATCTGTTGGGTGGCAGCCCTGCCCATGGCAGGGGGTTGAAACTGGCTGATCTTTAAGGTCCCTTCCAACCCAAGCCATTCTGTGATTATGAACTGGAGCGCTGCTGGTGACCTGCCTTGAGCGGAGCTGCTGTAAAGTCTAGCTTCTAACTAAGCTCGTTCAATCTCTGAATGAGCCATTGGGATGTGGTTCTCTGTTCATACAGGAGGTAAGATCTTGAGGATCAAGTTCTTGAATGCAACGAATTGTGGAAAAGTCCTCTAGGAATCCCTATCCCCAATAACCCACCATGCCCAGTACCCACGTCCCTCAGTGCCGCATCCCCACGGCTCTGGGACACCCCCAGGGATGGTGACCCCTCACTGCCACTGCCTGACTGCTCTTTGGAGAAGGAATTGTTCCTCATACCCACCCTGACCCTCCCCTGGTGCAATGTGAGGCCATTACACACATCAACAAATAGTGAGCAAGTCTTCCAGTGCCAGCACCCACCCCTGCTGCTGTACGCGGTTGCTGCCTGGCAGCCCCTTGTAAAGTCTGCAGCGTTCCTTTCAGCACTCAACTGAGATGAGTTTCTGGCCTCAACTTTTATTTCTCAGGTCTGAACATATCGTGGAACATAAGCATAAGGAGTATCCCAGGAAAGAGGGATGATGGGAAACTCCTTAAAAGCTAATCATTTCCAGTCAAAGATAAGCCATAAGCTGTTGCTCTATCTTAATTATTATTTTCAGCAGTATGGACTGGCACTTCCAACCTCACAGCTAAAACAGCACTCTACACAGGCTTTTCTTCTTTTTAAGGCACAGGGCAGAAGGACAACCCACATTCCAGGGCCTGTTTGATAGCATGCCACAACTTGAGTTAAGCAGGTGGCAGGGTGAAATATAAAGGGCTTGCTAAACAAAGAATTTTTATTTCCTGGTTTGTGCCTGCAGGGGAGGAATTATGAAAGCAAAGCGGAAATCTGACAGCCAAAGAGCATCCAGAATTTTTAAATGAACTGTTCTATTGTTCTTTTAAAAAGCTATGCAGATTAATTACAATTTACAAATAAAAGGCTTTTGCAATGATGGACCCTTAAAAAAAAAAAAATTAAAAAATTGTCAAAATGGTCCATTATACCTTAAGAAATTGCTTTCCGAGGCTGCTGGAATAAGCTGCCCTCGTCCATTTGGTTCTCGTCTGCAGACTGCAGGTAGCAAAGCTGGGTTGGGTCACGAGTTTTTTAACCTACAGAAGTGCGGAGCGATGCAGAAATGGTGGTGGCTCTGTTTTTCTGGGAGGTGAGATGCTTTGGGGTGCCCCATCCCAGCCTTCACCTCACCTGCTCCATAATCACCACATCTGCAAACCATGAGCTGCACCGCGCGCTCTGGCGGGGAAACCACACTGCTTGAGCAATAAGCAACCCTTGCATTGCTGAAATTAATAAAGTTAGTTTGAACCTCAAATGTCACCTATTTGCTTTCCTATTTTCATAGGTGATTTCACTAAGCAGAAGCACTTGCTAATCCCACATTCACATAGATAGAAGGTCAAAGTTGGTCAGTGAGCCAAGAAATACCATATCAGGGTTTCTTTCCTCTCCAATTGAAGGAGGTATAAATTGTGGAATTAGTGTATTGATTGAAGGCTACAACTTCAAGCAATCAGTTTTTCTGGCTTGACAAGATTATTTTATCCTACTTTTCTTTTATTATTATGTGTTGTATTTGAGTCATCCTTCAGGCAGATGAAGTGACAGCTTGATTTAACTCAATAAAATCCACCAGTTAGGAAACCTACTGAGCCGAACAAAAGATGAAAACGGCTGCGAGGGGAAGGTGCACAGTTAGTGTAAGCAAGCATAGCATGCTGAAAGAGGGCAATATTAACCGAAATTAGGCTCTAATCAATGCATTTCTGTGGAAACTTGGGAGAAATTGGTAGGGCCCTCGTGCTGGGCCAGCAAACAGATAATGCTGTGGGTTTCTTTGGTTTAAAAAAAAAAAAAAAGCAAAAATTTTCTGCAGCGTTTTGAAAGCAACACTTCCATCGCAGCTGGGCTTTTGCTTAATTGGAGGAAGTCAGACAACTTTTTTTGACAAATCTGGGAGGAAATGCTTAAGCAGGGCTTTATAATGGTGTGGAAATAAAATAATAATGTCTTCATCAAGTATTTGGTCTTTGTTTACGTATTAGTGATCTCAGGCCCAGTTTGTTTTAGCAGCAGACACAGGGCTGTGAGCTGACCTAGTGTGAGAGCTTTGGGGGTGGGGAGGCCCTGGGAGCCCTGCCTTCCCACCAGCTCCTCTCTCTTGCTTCTCCCTTGCCCAAAGAAATAGCTCTTTCCCCTTATCTGCATGGGAAATAAGTCAGATGATGCATGATGGAGAATGCAACGTACTAAAGTGGAAACTTGCTGAAGCAAGTCCCTGAAGTGTGCCAGCTGTTGGCGGTGAGGTGCAGGCAGGAAACCCCAATTGCAGTGGTGCGGGGTCTGCACACTGGTGGTAGTTCTTCAGACCAGGGAGGATGCCATACTGGTGTGTAAAAGAATGTGTGCTGTTCAGGAAGGTACAGTAGGAAAGGGTGACTGGAGGCCCGTTGTTTCTGCCGCTGTGTGAACCTGTTTGTAAGTATGGAATCACAGAATGGCCTGGGTTGAAAAGGACCACAATGCTCATCCAGTTCCAACCCCCCTGCTATGTGCAGGGTTGCTAACCGCCAGCCCAGGCTGCCCAGAGCCACATCCAGCCTGGTCTTGAATGCCTCCGGGGATGGGGCATCCACAGCCTCCTTGGGCAACCTTTTCCAGTGCGTCACCACCCTCTGGGTGCAAAAGTAGTACTGCTTCCTCTTCCTTCCACTGGTTCTGCTCCCTGCAAGGTGAGAGATTCCTTTCTGTAGGATGGCGAGAACAGCCTTCCTCCAGTTCCCACTCCTTTGGGAATAGCATGTAGGTGTTAGGACCTGAGGGCACCACGCAGCACCTAGTGAGGTGCTGTGTGTAAATAAAGCAGCCTTATGGTCTGTTGTGCTGGCTGTTAACTGAGCACAGCGGGCACAATAAATCAGAGTTGTTGTACCTTGTCCTATTCTGGGAGGTTTCCTGGAGCGCTGATACCGCCCCCAGCAATTGGCCTTGATTTCCCTTGGGACCACACTGCTGTTTGGTTTTTATTCTGTAAAGAACTTTGCCCAGCAGCAGGAAGATGCGGCTTATCAGCATTCCTCCAGGCGCTGTTGGGGCCTGGGACACGCTCACTTTTTGGGTATGTTGGGGAGGAATGGTTCCAGTTCCTCCTTTCCCTGCCTGAAAGCCTCAGCGCCTATTAAAGTAGTGTATTTGGAGAACTGCTTTATTTGGGAGTGGAGTACAAGATCAGAATTCTCGCTGCTGATTCATGAATAACCTCCTGCACGGTTTTCTTGCAGAGCCTTTTGATTTACTTGCTGATTCTTTTTTTGCCGCTTTAAAGAATGTTTTGCACGCGTGCAGTCTGAGACATTCAGTTGTGTGAGAACTGCTTTCAGAGTTGCATCTAATGGCGTATAAATACATATCAAATCCCCTGCTCTAAACAGTGTTCCCGTGGCTAATAACAATAATTGTATGCCAGTTGTGTACCATTAACGTGGTGCACCTGACTCCCTTCCATGTGGTTTGAGGGTCTGCCCGTTCCTTTTCAGCCCCTGTCATTAAGGTGATGCAAGAGCACTGAAAGGACACCTCCGATTGCCAGTTCCATGCTGAAGATCAGTCTGCTGCATAATTGTTTTAAACAACATGGTTTGTGACTTTCACGGAGGGAGGGCCGTGCATTAACGTTTGTTAACTTGTGTGTAATTTCTCCCCCCAATGTTTCTTTACCATTTAAAGTTGTTCCCATCTTTCTGGGAAGAGCGCGCGTTGCCGTGATCTCCTTAAACTGCAGTTTGGTGAATGACTTGTTTAAATTTAAGGAAAAGAGGTTGTTGATAAGTATAGTTTTCTAATACTCTTCCTCAGCTGTCATTTACTTTGACTAAATTTATTTAAACCACCTTAACCTTTCAGAGAAAGGCCAGGAGATGTTTAAAAGAATAATATGTGTCTGACATTTTGGTTTACCAAAAGGACACCGTCATAATTCTGTAGTGCCTCTGTTAAAAAATAAGCGAAGAAAAGGAAACGAAAATCTTTTTCTTTCTGCTTAATTTTGAAAGAGTAGAAGGGAATCTGATAGATGGTTGCATTAGGAGGTGGCCTGAGAAGGTGATCACCAACGGCATGGGTCTGTCACTGCGCTGGGAGGTGCCGAATACCCTCCACACCCATAGGCTGCCTTTCTCTCTGGGTGTTTGGTTGGCAAGCACGTGCTCCTTGTGTTCTGCCTGGCACTGACCTCTCCTTGGCTTCACCTCGCCATGGTGCACCGATGTCAGCTGGAGTTCCTGGCTCACTTTAACCTAATCTTGTCTTTCCTTCGGAGTATTTCTTCTAGCGATTCCTATTTCATTCCAGGGCCTTGGCAGTTTCTTGTCAAGAATCTTTAAGATTTAAATATTTTCTCTCCTAACAGAGCTGTAAAGCTTCTTCCGCTCACATTTTTGTTCTCAATGAAACTGCAAGTTACTGAGAATCAATAAGCAACACAAGCACAAAGGTTTTACATGTTGTAGTTTTGTTATCCTGTGATTGCGGGTGCAGAAGTTTCAATTAAGTCTCATACTTTTATGGAGTTCCAGGAGATCAGTGCAGACATACCTGGATTTTAGCAGTGGGTGAAGTGATCAAATATCATATATGGCTGTATTTTCAGCCTGGAGAAGAGAAGGCTGCGGGGTGACCTCACTGGAGCCTTCCAGTACCTAAAGGCAGCCTATAAACAGGAGGGGAGTCAACTCTTTATAAGGGTAGATGACAGCAGAACAAGAGGAAATGGGTTTAAGTTGAAGGAGGGAAGATTTAGGTTGGATGTCAGGGGGAAGTTCTTTACTATGAGAGTGGTGAGGTGCTGGAACAGCTGCCAGAGAGGCTGTGGATGCCCCGTCCATCCCTGTAGGTGTTCAAGGCCAGGTTGGATGGGGCCCTGGGCAGCCTGGGCTGGTATGAAATGTGGAGGTTGGTGGCCCTGCCTGCTGGGGGGGGGTTGGAGCTTCATGATCCTCGAGGTCCCTTCCAACCCAGCCGTTCTGTGATTCCATGATTCTATGATTATTTTTATGATGAATTCATTATCATCCGCAGCTCTTGAGGGAACTGTTTGACCGAGGTAGCGATTCTGAATTGCTGTTGTGGGAGAAAGTTCCATTTGCAGCTCCAGCTTCTTTCAGGTTGGGATGAACGTTTCTTCTAATTCTGCATCGTTCCCGCAGCAATACCTGCAACAAGTGCTTGCGTGCAGCAAGGCTTGGCTGTGTTTGAAGCTTTTTGGTGCAGCCCAGGAGGAGTGAGGCCGAGCAGGAGCACTTCTCCCTATCAGAGCTGTCTCTGACTGAAGCACCACCCCAAACCCAAATGCTGCTCTGAGAACTTAGCGGAGGAGATGAGATCTGTAATCAGAAAATTCCACATTTCCAGTTGGTGTTTAATGTTTCTGGGGATTTATTAAATGAGGGAAAATAGTAAAACTAAAACGAGGAAAAACTAATGATGCTACAAATGCGTAGGTTGTAATGCACTGTTTCATTATGCAGAAGCATAGTGGATCATCTGTGAATCCTATCCTAAAATCTGCTGAAGTTATTGTGCAGCATCCCATTAAAAGCATTAAAATTGCTGAGCGAAGTAAACTCTGCAGAGAGAATAAGTGGTTTTGGGTTGGGGAATCTTGGCTGTGTAATTGATAAAGAATCGGATGTATCGTTTATTTTCACTTTTAGAGGTGAGAGGGTGGTAGTGGATGACTGGGAAAATCTGCTTTCTGTTGAATTGCTGGTTTGCTGTAGTCTTGTTTAACTTTTCAGCCCTGCTGCTCCAAGGGCTCAGCTTGCATGTAGTACTTTAACCGTGTTGTGTTGGTGATGATGGGTTGATGGTTGGGTTTGATGATCTTACAGGTCTTTTCCAACCTTAATGATTCTACGTTTCAATGATTCTATTATTTGTGAGAGATTTTATTGTTTATTACTTTATAACATTCAAAAGGTGTAGCGATGTCATGGTCGTACACCTGCCCACATTATTACTGTTATCTACTTTCTATGTTAGAACTGGCATAATGAGTTCCTGTACAGGGGAACACTTCATGACATCCCAGTTTTCCCTCCCCCTGGGTGGAACAGTAACCCTGCCCCACTGCACACCTCTGGCCAGCGGGCAGGCAGACATGGCACTTGGGAGTCGTACCCTTTGACTTTGCTGGGCAACACTGAGTGAGGAGGAATGATCTTGGGCTGCATATAAAATATACAATATAGTTGATATATATAAGTAGCAAACATGATATGAGAGCAGTCAGATGTGCTTGTTATTCACCCAGGTGCATTGCTGTGCTCAGCAAGTCCTAGGACTTGCTGCCCACTGGGAGCCCTTGTGCCATTCCTCCCTAGTGTTTTGTTTTGCTCAATCCGAGAGCGGTAACAAAATCAGTTTTTGTAGATAAAATCTTGGGTAGTACCTCTGGCCAGTATCCGTGCCTATGGATAAAGCTTTTGACCCCTAGTTTCTCGGAGGAAAAGAGCACCCTGTGACTTGGGCATAGAAGCTGCATTAAAACTAATTGGTAATTTCTGTGAAAATATTTTCTTCTGCTAAACAGAAGGATTAAAAATTTCTTTAAAATGTATGAAGGCATGGTTACGAAATGACAGAAATCAAAGTCTCCAGACTTCAGACCGTGGCTGGGGATGCACTCCTGCCCTCCTGTCCTTCCCGGCCGCTGTGCGAATTAGGGACAGTGTCAGCTATGGCTCCGCATTTCCCAGCTTTTGTCAGTTTGTGTCACAACCTTAGCATTATTTAAGTGAACTTAAAAAAAAATATATTGAATATTCATCTTCAAGCCATAATTTCTGTTAGTAAAAGTGACATTTTGTAAAGTTCATTATTTTTTTACAGAGAAATCTCAGGCACTTAAAAAAAAAATAGACATTAAATAATGGAACAGTGGTGTCTCCAGGCTAGCAGTCATCCCTACAGTTTGTCATTTTAATATGCGAATACCTGTGAGAAAGATATTTGATACTTCCTGCGTTATTTAGCCTGACCCGGGCGACCAACTGCTTGGGAACCGAATCCATCAGCGTGTGCTGCATCGTAAAGCCTTCACAGCTCCTTGGCATCCAACGGGCACCTCATGACTGTGCTTCTTTTGACACTTCTGTGTGGCATTTTCAAGCAATGGTGCACCATGAAAACCTCTGTCAGGTTTGTCTCCAGCTGTGGTTTCGTGGGTGCGCAGCGCAGCAAGGGCACCAGCAGCTCTTTGCCCTGTGTGTGCCGGGTGAGTGATCAAATGGCATAATGGAGTGGGAGGAGTGGGCTGGAGATGCACGAAGTCTGTGGCTTTTCCAGGAGACCCCAGTATGGCTACAACTCTTTATTTTGAAGTGATGTTGCAGTAAGAGGCAGCTGCCCTTCCATGGAATAAGGTTATGCTTACAAGATACAAGACTGGTTGGAAAACGTGATGGAAAAGGCAGGTTTTGCCTGTTTGTGCAGTATTGTTGAGTGAATTGTAATGTAGAATTTATTCCTGCTGGGAAGACTGTAGAAGTGCCTACTGCCCATTTTTCAGTTGGTTAGAGATTTTTGGTCCTTATTCTTTTTGATGTGGTGTTTGATAGCAGAGATGCCATTCAGACGATGCCGCTTTGCCAGTGTGTGCTCCCACTATCTGAACCGCTGAGTGGGTTTGAGCTCTTCTGTATTTCCACTCTCAGGAAGCAGCTAGCAGGCAAATGATTCCGTAGCCATCTCAGGCCTTGAGAACGGCTTGCACACCAATGTTAAATGTGCTGTGATGAGTAGGAGGGGCAGCAGGACGTTTCCTTCCGATGTTTCTGCACGAAGCATCTATTCACGTTGCTATGGGGCAAGCAAAGGAGAAGGTTTCAGGACCTGATTCGTTTCCCAAATGGAAATGGGGCCGACCAGCCTTGAAAGTTGAACATTTTTCTTACAGGGACACGATAGAAGGAAAACGTGTTCTGCAAGACTTTTCTTAGGGCACAATTACCCAGATGCTGTAAAGTAAAAAATTAATTTGATACGTGAGTTGGGAGATATGGAAAAAAGACCAAACCACCACTAAGTCTGAGGAAAGTTCCAGACATTACTGTCATGATTAAAGCTCAGGGTTTATTTAGCCTAAATCTAATTTAGGTGAAAATGCCACATTAGTACTGAGTTGTCTCAAGTCATTCCGTGTTTTGAATATTTTTAGTTTATCTTTTAGAAATCATTTATGAGCTACAAGAATTCAGAGCTGCTTTGGCCATGAGCTGTTCCTGTCTCTCCCACAGGTGTTTAAGATTATATGGCAGTGTTTATAGGACTAGTGAATTATGTAGTTGTAAAGGGTGCAAGTTATCTGAAAAACATGGACTTCTGACGAACAAAACGCGTTATGTGTTCTCCCTCTCTTCTCCACTACTACATTTACCACAGTAGGAATCTTTATTGTTTTTTTTTCTTGAAGAAATGGCAATCTATGATTTCAGTTGTTTTGGATGGCCATAACGACTCCTGGAAAATACCATCGTTTCTTTTGATAATACTGTTCTTATGCAAGAATATCATATTCAAATATTGCTTGGCCTTCGAAAACGTTGGCAAAAATCAAATACACCTTTACTTTCCTTACTGTGAGAGTGGTGAGGTGCTGGAACAGCTGCCAGAGAGGCTGTGGATGCCCCGTCCATCCCTGGAGGTGTTCAAGGCCAGGTTGGATGGGGCCCTGGGCAGCCTGGGCTGGTATGAAATGTGGAGGTTGGTGGCCCTGCCTGTGGCGGGGGGGGGTTGGAGCTTCATGATCCTTGAGGTCCCTTCCAACCCAAGCCATTCTGTGATTAAAGCCCTATTTCTTAAAGGAATGGCACCAGGTCATTCTTTCTGTAGGTTTTGATAATTCCTGAGTAGGCCTCCAGTTAATGGATACAGGCCAGGGGCAGGATTTCATATGTGGGTAGCACTTATTTTGTTTCCAGCTTCCAGAGCACCAATTTGGAAAGTGCCACATGAAGGAATGCCCTGGAATATTGTTGTGAGAACAAATATCCTATTTTTGAGAGGAAAAAAAAGTGAAAAATGAATATTAATTAATTTTCTATTCTACATACTATGAAAGAAAGGTCAAATGCTGCAGAGGTCAAATGCCTGGTGCAGGCAGGGTGTCTGCTGGGAGCAAAATGGGATTTTGGTAAGACATGTATTATGATTTTGCTTCATCTAGAAACATGCTTCTATGGGAAATCAGTAAGTAAAGAAATAAACTCTGTATTTTGTATGGGTGGTTTTGCAGAAGGCAGACAGGCTCTGCAAGTGTGATACCTGAAAGATCTGGAGGACATCAAAGCTTGAACTGGAGAGAGCCAACACTCCTCAATGACTGTTTCAGCCTCTGTAATCAGCAGCCTTATTCTGAGCCTTGTGCCAGCAGGCTCCAGTACCTCCTTTTAGATAGCAGCTTTCAGAAAACAAAGCAGGTGTACAGACAAGTTGCCATAGGAGGGTGCAGTATTGCAGCCACTGTGCTTTGATTTTGCAGCAGCCTCTGTAACTGATGAGATGTAATTCAGGCTGTGCTTTAGTACTAATGAAGCAGTGGAACTTGAGATTGTTACTGTGCCTTTAGCAGAAGGAAACTGAAAGGCTTTTTGGGTTCGGGAGAGAGCAATTTGCTGTACCCTGGAGCTGTTTGTGTGAAGTGACTGTGTGTGTAAACGACATAGGGATTTTACAGCTAGAATTACTATATTTGTAATTATGTGACAGTTACAATATGGTAAATGTATACAGCTTCTTCTAGTTATTTTAACTCTCCTTGCAGGTGTTACATTAGTGTGCTGTCCAGACATGCAGAACAAACATCAATGGCCTTAATGCTATGTGGGGTTCTGCAGCAGACCCATAGCAGGCCTGGATCCATGTGAGCACACAGAGAGCTGCCAGCAGAGCCCCCAGCTCACAACCACAGCTTTCAGCGGGGCTCCTTTGCAGCCTGGCTCCAACCTGCTTGCAAAGCAGCACGGTCTGAGAAGAGTAACAGTGAGCTTAAATAACGGACAGCAGACAGGTGATGATCTGCAGGTGGCTGCAGGAGTGACAGAGGTGTTAATTGTTAGGAGCACATTCTTTGTGACCTGCTGTAGGGAACCTGCTTTAGCACGGGGTTGAACTTGATGATCCCAAGAGGTCCCTTCCAAGCCATATGATTCTGCAGTTTTATGCTGAGAGATATGAGCACAATGGTCTCTTGTTCTAGCTAGCTAAATGCCGGCTCAGGTATTTGAAGTTCAGCCCTGATGGATAACTTTCAGAGGACACCTCTATGCTCTTTGTGTCCGTTGGACAGGAGTGACCATTGGCTGAGCTGCCCATCACTGCCCACAGCTGTGCTGCAGCCAGCCCAGGGCACACCTGGACACATCACCCATCCCCACGTCCCGAGCTCCGTCCTCATGCTGTTTCCATCAGGCGGCATTTTGCTGTCTTTTGTGGCATTTAAGGAGAGCTCTGGGTCGGTGCTTGTAATAAAGTGCATCTTTAATGGAACGACTTGGTGATGGAGAGTGTAGGATCCCATAAGTAAGGAGGAGAGGGGGATCTGTTTGTCCGTGCCTGCTGTCAGCAGCTGATTTTTGTCGTACCTGAGATGAGTGCTGTAAGCCTCCTGCAGGGGCAGGTCCCCTTCCCTTGCAGTGATGCTCCATCAGGTGCCTGGTGTCACATCCCTTGTATGACAAACATTTGATGTGACACTTATGCACGCAGGTTGCTCCAGAGATATTTTTATAGGTCAGACTAAATATCACACATCCAGCCCTTCAGTCAGGTAGTGGAGCAGGCTGTGATTGCAGTTAATGGTCTTGGAAGTTGCTGTGGTGCCTGGTAAACAGCAACCTGCGGCTTCCACTCTCCTCTGCACCCGGGCGAGGAGGCAGGAAGCGTTGGGGCCATTGGGTGAGTGGGCACCAGCATCAGCTCCAGGTCACTCTGTGCAGTCAGCTAACCCAGCTGGCTCTCATTTCTATTTCCCCCTCTCTGATGGAATCTCACCTGCTAGCTGCCTTCTGCTCAACCCCAAATTCAGCTGTGTGCAGCTGCTCAGTGTCTGGATGTACTGCACCATGCTCTATGTACCACACCACAAGTCAGTGTTCCCTAAGTGGCTTGTCTCCAGCCAGGGCTTTTGGTGAATGCTTGGAAAAGGAGCGTATGGGCATGAAGTAAAGGAGAACGTGAGCAGGTGGGGCCTTGGAGATGCGTGCACACTGAGATGTAGGGAATCAGGCAGTGTGCAGCAGTGCTAAGCCTTACCCTGAACTGCCTGGGTCTGTCCCCATTGGTACCCTGATGCAAATAGCATCAAAGACATAACAGCAAAGCTGGTACTGAGAGATTTGAAACCATATGGAAGTTGGCCATAGCTGTTGGGATGTTATAATCTGATGACAAACTGAGGTTGGTGATAGTTAACATTTGGAAATGGAGCTGCATAAAACAAACGTGGCGGTTTTTAATTTTCCTTTAATCATCTCCCAGCTCTCTTTTGGCTGATGATTTACAAGATGGGCTTTCCTGCTATTTCTCTGATGTCTTACGGGAGACTCTCAGGGACGGGGAAGGGAGCATTGCAGTGTGAGAGCAAGCAAGCAGTGCTCTGCTTTGTCCCCCTCTTCCTCCCACGCTCATTGCTTGCTGTGGAGGTAATTCAGCACAGGAATCTCTGATTAGCTCAATTTTCAATTATGCTTTCCTGTCACCTTTAAACAACTGCTGCTTAACCCATGTTACAGAGAATGAGTTGCAGATTCAGAAACAGATATCTACCCAATTATATTCTTTTATGTATTCCAGATAATGCCAAACAGGGTTTGTATTTACTTACGTAGGGCATTCTCAGGCTTTGTGTGCTGTGGGTGTTTTTTTTATCTCCAGTTGACACCACGGGGACTCTATTGCAATGCTGTCTGTGAACAACTCTGTCTAAACATCTTAAATGCTTCTAATATAAATACAGAAAAACTCCATGTACCAATTATTAAACCAGCACAAATGTCTTACTGATTTTAACAGCATTCGAGTGGTAGTTTTCTCTTCCTTAAGGTAAACAAGGAATCTAATTGGAATGCCACAAAAAGATCTGCTAAGAGGAGCATCAGGAAAGAAGCAGTCAGAGGTGCTGTCTGGAGGGCAGGCAGGGGAAGGCCCTCATGCGGGGAAATGCTGCTGTACCCTGGAATTTAGGAAGTGAGCGTAACGTGTGGAGTTTTGGAAGTGTGAAACTAGTAAGAAGATGAGAAGCAGCAGAAGAGGCTAAGGAATGGAGAATGAAGGCACACTGTGAGCGTGTTTTATTATTTAATGAAATAGTAAAGTGAAGAAAGAATATTAATTCATTACCATTCATTGTGCTAGGCACTCACCAATATAGAAGAAAATCTTCCTGGCCAAAGCTGCCCTCACCCCTTGAAGCAGGAAGGTGTGTGGATCAGAGGGGGGCAGGGGGAGCTCGCAGTGTGTCCCATGGAGCAGTGGTGTGCTGGAAGGGCGAAGCTGGGCAGGGAGGATGGCTGAGGTCCTGCAGGTGGGATGGAAGCTGTGCTGTTTCAGTATGTTCTCTAGAACCAGAGCCATGGGTTTACTTTCCATTGGTTTTGCTGAGGGTGATGGGGGCTGTGGGAGTTGTCAGTGTTTATGAGGTACAGACCGCAGGCTGTGCTGTAGTGTATTTATTGGTGCATAGGTTGGATGCTGAACTTACAGCTGAACTTACAGCTAAATTTGTGCTTTGAGAAATGCTACCCTTTCATCAGGCGTTATCAGTTTGAAATGCAGAGCCCAACCTTAGGGTGAGAGCTGAGGGGTTTCCTGGATGGGGGGGCACTGTGCCCAGGGCTGGGCAGCCCTCTGCCCTCAGATTCTGTGCAGGCACATCAGCCATCCCAAATTCGTGGTGCCAGTCCTGCTGTCATCTGGAAGCGATGTTAGATTTACCCCAGATTGTTTGAACAGAGGTGGCTGTCTCCAGACTCCCTGTCTATGCCTTTCATCCAGTTCTGACATAATTTATTGGAAACAAGGGGAATTGTTTCAGAACAAGCATCCCTGACAGCTTGGCAGATTGATAGAGAGGTTTTCCGATTTCATCTCTTTTCCTTTTTATAATGATGCCTTCTGACCACTTGCCAATCTCTCAAGTACTGTTGGTGTCATGGTAGCAGATGCCGAGATAGCAAGTTCCTGAGTTAGCGTTGCAAAGAGGAGCTTATTTAATCAATTGTGCTCTGTCTTTTGGCTATTTATCCTCTTATAAAACTAGTAGGTTTTCTAGTGACATGTGGAACGTGTGAACTGTGAATTTTATTCAGCCTAGGAGGAACCACAGCTAATGCACTGTGGGTGCTGAGCTGGCACTGAGCAAGCCATGTCAGTCAGAACCCAATCCTGCAATGGGCAGAGAGGCAAAATTCTCATAGTCTTTCTCAAGGAAACACCATGTGCCCACCCCTTAGCATCAAACAGAGCTGTCATAGTTCTCTGCATTAAGAAATCTGATATTCCATGCCATGTAAATATGGTGTGTGAAATGCATAGATTGACTCCTGCTCTTCTCATGGCTTTCCTGCTCAAGTGACTGAGGTACCAATGTGTTGGGCTGCCAGATGGGTTGTACCCAGAATAAGATGCTGTGAGCTGGGCTGTTGCTGTCACAATTCGTCTGTGTGTGCATTTGCATGCGAATTCTCCACCTTTTTATAAATAGGGTAGTGATAGGACAAGGGGGAATGGTTGTAAACTGAGACTGGGGAGGTTTAGGTTGGATATTAGGAGGAAGTTTTTCACACGGGGTGGTGACGCACTGGAACAGGTTGCCCAAGGAGGTGCAGCTTATGATGATCCCAGGGAAAAGATTAATGAAATAAGTGACTTTTTTCTCCTTTTCAATTAAAAATTTTATTTTGGATAAACTGCTACAGCATCCAAGTAGTTCTTGGGATCATCAGAAGCCTATTTCTCTGTCATGATCCATACCCCTGTCTGGTGTAAACTGAGCTCTGCTGACGGCAGGAGAGGCTCAACCATTTGTGCCAGCTGAGGATGTAGCAGCTATTTGAAAAGGCAAGAGCGGATCACGGCTCTGCTCTGAAGTCAGTTAACTGAAATGCAAAAGATCTTTGCAGGTTAGGTGCGCATTTAATTAATTGAAATCCAGCCTCCCTAGACAAACCACAGATGCTCTGCTTATTTAGCACAGTGTCTCCTAACCAGCTGTACTCATCTATTCCCTAATACTACCCTGTAGCTAAACATCTGGAGAAAGCTAGGAAAGAGAATAATAAATACTGCGGACATCCTACTGGGTGACACCTCCGAGTGACTGTACAGCAAAGAGAGGTGTGATTGGGTGTGGGTGAGAAACCAGGACTGGGGCCTAACGCAGCCTCAGGGAGAGGAACATCCCAGAACCAACACAGTTAACACACTGCCCCAGCACCCGCTGATCAGCGCTGTGGCTCACATTCTGTATTTCATCACTTGGAAGTGGCCACTTGAAATACTAACATGGAGTTCTGCGAGCTCAGGTGGAGAGGGAACATCACAACTGCACAGACTGAGCACTGAGATTTTTAAAGTCATTGCCAGACACCGTTCTTTTGGGAAATACACCTCAACGTGAGGACACCTCCAGTTTCACACTGGGGACCTCAGGATGTAACACAGACACTTCATAGAACCATAGAATGGCCTGGGTTGAAAAGGACCACAATGCTCATCCAGTTCCAACCCCCTGCTGTGTGCAGGGTCGCCAACCACCAGACCAGGCTGCCCAGAGCCACATCCAGCCTGGCCTTGAATGCCTCCAGGGATGGGGCATCCACAGCCTCCCTGGGCAACCTGTTCCAGTGAATGTAAGGGATTAACATGTTTGTGGTTGTCTAAATTAAAAACAAATTTTTTGAGATATATATATTAATTTTTTGCTTTTATTTATTAGAGTCACAGAGGAGGTCAGCAATACTTTAATAGAAAAAATGATGTTGGCACAAATATTCATCAGAATCACAGCTCCAGTCTGCCTCGCTTGTGGTTATGCTTGTGACGCTTTGAGTTCTGCCTTAATTCCCCGTTAGGTCTTCCATCATTATCTGAATATTTGGAAAATGTTGTTTTATGGTTTTTTTTATTCTACCACTGAAAGCTTTCCAAACCATTCCCAGAATCGTTGTCCCATAAATTGAATTACCTGATATATAAATGTTATCTATCAAATAATCTGGAATGTATGGGAACAGGCTGATGTTGCTGTGTTCCTGATCCACGTTAAACGCTTTGGATATACGTCACGTTGCCACACCAGGTTGGCTAATACCGGCCTTTCTCCCAATATGTGGCCTTACACAGTCCTGAATGGAGCAGGGCCCAATTCCCTGCACGTGAAACCTTCCGAAGTGCTCCCTGAGCCCGTCCGTCAGGCACTGCTCTGCTCCACTTGTAAGGCTCCAGGTGTGCCGCTGCTTTGCACTCAGTCCCTTTGACATCCCCCAGGGTATCAGGACAACGAACTTGCCCTTTAAACCAGGGCAGAAACCTGCACACGCGTCTGGAGGAGGCTGCACTGCTCCTCCAAACCTTTGTGCTGTCCTTTCCCACCCTCCCAGCACATCTCCAGCCCCGCGCTGCCGCGTTCTGCAGTGCCAGCACCTTCCTCCTCCCCCTGCCCTTCTGCGGCCGCTGCAGGAATGGGAAAACGCTTTTCCCCTCCAAAGGCTAACCAGCCCTTTTCACATTCCTTTAAATAGGTATCAATACCTGGCTTTTGCAAACAGGAGAAATTAAACTTTGTAGCATTTTGCTATTTGAATGACCTACTCAGTGGAATTACAGCGGCAAACTAATCCTTTAGGAGAGATGGCTCTATCAATCTTTGGATTTTTCTAATGTGGAAGCTACTCAATTGCATCTCAGAAATCAGGGAGGTAATTACTCATGCAGACAGCACAAAATGAAAAAAAAAAAAATGCAAGTTCTGCTGAGTATCCCTTTTAGAACAAGCAGTGGAACAAGGAAAACAACCTCTATAATCAGTCAAATTCTTCCACTAATTTTTCAGGTGTTGAAGGCTATAGTGGGGATACATGCTATGAAAGTTAACAAAGCAAAGTGGCTCTAACAGAGGGTTTTACCAGAGAAAAATGCCTCTTATTAGACAAACATCCTATTTGGGATCTAGTTCTCTGTGTTACAACTTCATTGTTGAAAATAGAAGTGCTCTGAGCTGAATGTATTTGCAGATCCCTTCCGTGGTGTTGGGCTGCCCTCTTCCATGAGATATCTAACACGAACAGTGGTGATGGCACTCAGGTAGGCATGGACCAAATTCTGCAGCCTGGCCCCGACTCAGCATTGCGCTGTGAAGGTTTTCCTTTCTTTCACTCCAGTGTGAGATCAGGACTGCAGCCCTCTGGTGAGGTCAACCTGAGATGAACCCAACTTTTGTTGGTTTTCTTATAACCATGTCTATTTTTCCAGTTGCATTTCATGCTCGTTGGCGGAGGAGCTGCCGGTCGCTGACTGGAGCTGCTGGTGCTCACTGTTAGAGATCAGAAGACATTTATTTTCTCATCCTATGATATTTTTTTTAAATGCATATTCTGCCCTGTGCTAAAAACAAGCTGCCAAAAAATACCAACAAACAGGTAAACCATGTGAGGGTGCACCAGATTTGGTGGATGGGGCAAAGAAGGCACTGATTGCCATGGTTGTTTCCAAGTCCTTTGGCAGCAGATCTGCTCCATTCAACAGCAATGCTTTTCCTGCTCTTCCTTCCTTCTGCAGGTGACAATCATGGAACTGTTCAGAAATGCTCGGCTCTACTTTCCCTTCCCTGTAAGGTGTAAAATATGTTTTTAATGTAAGCCATGTACCCTTAAACACCAGCAAAAGATTAAGCAAATACTTTGGAGAGCATTACTGTATTAAGACAGCAGCGGCTGCCACGCGCTGTTGTTGATGCCAGCGTGGGCCCACTGACGTATGCAAAGATCTTCTTAAAAGATTCATGAAGTGAGCAGTCGTACTTTTTGTTTAAATTTTGAGACTCCCGAGGAAACAAGGAGGGAGCAGGGCTGCTATCAAATGCGCTGTCAGTTAGATTAAAAATCAAAGGGATGCTTTAAACGAATGTGAGGGCCCACAGGGTCTCTCAGTCACTTCATGCCAGATGCTGGAGCAGGGGTGAGGTCTGCTCAGTGCCCACCCTGAGGATTCCTTCCGCGCTTCGCTGTGTTTGGGAAGCCCAGCTTGTCTGCTCACAGGTGGTTCCTAATTGGAAATGGTGGTATTTGGGAAGTACTGACTGAGCATAAATAAAGAATGCGGAGTCTCAAAGTTCTTCAAGCTTTCTTGATCACAGTGAAGTTACAGTGACTTATGCCCATCCAAATCCAGCTGTGAACGTAAGGGAAGTCTATGTAATTCCTGCCATTGCTTTGTGTGCGCATCGCTCAGCTTGTATGTAGAGTTGCTGAAAAACCATTCTACAAAAACAAATGCTTTAGAAGTCGTCCTGTTGGATAAGAATTTCTGTTTATTATGTGTGGTGTTTTTTTTTTTTTTTAAAGCAAAAGCAGGAGTGCTGTGCAAGGATGCTCTGTGCTGGCTGAACAAGGGGCACCTGGAGCTCCGTGCAGGCTGCCAGCATGAGCTCATCCCAAGGAGGCTTCCACCCCACGCCTTCTCAGAACCCGAGCTCTGGTGTCACAGACAGAGGGGAAACAGTCTCTGAGAGCCTGTGTTGAAGCAAAGGGAGTCCCTGTTCCTGAATCATAGAGTGGTTTGGGTTGGAAGGGACCTTTAAGATCATCTTGTTCCAACCCCCTGCTATAGGCAGGGACACCGCCCTCTAGACCAGGTTGCTCACAGCCCCATCCAGCCTGGCCTTGAGTGCTTCCAGGGAGGGAGCATCCATAGCCTCACTGGGTAAGGCTGAAAATCCCTGGGTAGATGTTGCAGGCTGTGTAACTCCCTGTGCACTGGGTATGTTTATTTTTCTGACCTGCTGCTCCTCTTGACGTCTGTCAATGTATAGCTGTGTTTGTGCCTGGGTACCCTCAGAGATAACTGGGGTTTGGTTTGTTTCCTTGGTTAGTTTTGATAACGGTGCTTGACTCAGCCCCTTCTAGCCCATGTGCATGGGGATGCAGCAGAGGAACTATGGAGGTGAGCATGTCCTGAGACCAGCTCCATCTCTCCAGGCATTCTGAAACAAGGGGACTGTGCTTCTGGTCTGGGCGACAGCGTTGGTCTGTCCGAACCTCCCCTGCTTTCCGCTGACAAGGAAATAACTCCTGGCTTCTGTCCTAAGCTGGTAGCACTGCTGCGTGTGTTACCATTAAACGTTTCCATCACCCAACTCGTGGAATGGTTCAAGGCTTAATTATGCAGTATCTGCAAAGCACCTTAAGATCTGCAGATGAAAGGCTCCACAGAAGTGCAAAGTATTATTTTTATTGTAGGTTTCACAGGCAGAAGTGGGTGCGTGCTTGACCTGATAACGTTAAAAGCCTGGTGGGCTTGCCAAGCTTTAATATGATCTGTTAAGGCAGAATTAGTGGGGTGTCCGGGTCTGAAGAGCCACGGCTCTGATGACAAAGGATTCGTGCTCCCTAGCTGCTATAGGCGCAGCTCTTGTGCGATTACTGCTGGGATTTGTGAAAGGAGAAGATATTTTTCACTGCCTGTTTTTTTTACTCCCGATTTTTACCCATCCGTAGCATCCCTCTGAAGGCTCACACCGAGCGGGTGTTTGCTCACATCTGATATAAGCAAAGGGTTTTTATTTTTAAAACTTTTGAAGGCAGTAATCCTTTTTTTTTCCTTTCCAAGCCTTGCACAACGTTTGCCAAATTTGGAAGTATTCCTTCTTCACCGTTTATAGATCTGGTGTTTGTATATAACTGATAGAACTCATGGCCGTGTGTTAGCAAAATATTTGTATTGTTTTATCTAACTATCTGTATATCTAATAATTCAAAAGGAAAAGATTAAGTAACAAAGATTAGCAGAGATGATAGATCAGCTCTCGACACGCATACATTTACACATATACAGGCACGCTCATTTATATGGATGTACGTGTATGTGTGTGCTCTAACGATATCCGTGTGGGATATAAATAAAAGCTTACGGTTTGTACGCACTTCACTTGCATAAAATCACGGCTCCGCCTCCAAAGGCGTCGCATTAATTGCTAGAGGAGGAACAGAAGATTATAAATAATCTTTCAAGGGTTTTATAGAAGCTACAACATAGCTTGCTGTGGATATGGGCGTAATGGAAGTATTCATGAAGGTGGGAAGCTCCTCTGTTTTGGGACTGACATCTTGCCTGCTCCTTGTGCAGCGGTGGGAGATGTGATCCCATTAAAATGATCCGTGGTACTTTTAAGGGGTAGCACACGTTTAAAAGTGCATATTTGACACCAAAATTATTTTAGATTGTAAAATAAAGCCTGTGCATTTAGTGTGGTGTGTTTTGCAGAAGGAGCTCTTAGGAGAAGAAGGAAAAAAAGCCCAACAAATGGCTTGCCCATAATCCACTGCGTGGATCATGTTCTTACAAGAACATTTAAAAACTGTGATCAGATCAAAAAATGCTGGGTAGAGCTAAATTTATCTGTAACGGTGTGTTTAGTTACAACCTCCGTATATCTCGACACAGTGCCTCAGAAAACTGCAAACTAAAATAAGGAAAGCGCATCCAGGTGAGTTTGCAGCTGAGTGTTACTGCCGTGCTGCACAGGTCGCTGCACAGTGCTCATCTTCATACTGGGGTAAGCTTGTTCTGCATCCTGCTCACAAAGCTCATGCTGTTTATTTTTCTATTTTCTAATCTCTACCAGGTGCTTCTTGGTCTAAACTCATGATGGAGTCGCTTCTGCCATGGAGTTGACCGCCGTGCCCCCAGACACTGGGTGATGGGCACCGCACAGATGTGCCCCAAGGACACCTCCTGCAGCACCAGGTATGTTCCACGTCTTGCTTTGTGCAGCACCCAGCCTGGTCTAACAATCAACCTCCTATGGGCAGCTGCGTTGTTTTTTATGTGATAAATGCCATTGATGAATATTTTCCACTTAGTTAATTGGCAGAAGGGGCTCCAACTGGCCCACCACTGGTCTCATAGTGATTTAGTGATTGTAGGTTTCACTGGTTGCTATCAGTTTGTATTTACTTTGTGTCATCTCCTGCTTAAATGACACACCGCGGGACTCTTCATGCCGAATAACGTCTTTCTGGTTGCTTCTCCCCTAAAGAAAAGTTTGTGTTTATGGCTGTCTCCCTCCCCGCTCTGCCCTTTAGCCGATGTCAATCCATTTTATGTTACATTTCTGTCTATTCCGCTTCCTTTCTTTCTGTAGACCTCAATCTCTGTACAAAGACCTTAATCTCTGATGTGGAACTTTGTCAAACACTGTCTAGTAGTCTGGAGGCTGGCTGCCCAGTGCGGGGAGGCACGAGCCTGAGGGTGGCAGTGCGGCTGAGTGGGGAGCAATGCAGCTTTGCTGTTGCAGAGGTTTCAGGCTGCAGCCCTGTGCATGCCCATAGATACCTCTTGGCATTATTGCCCCTTAGTGCAAACCACCTGTCCCTTGATGCACTTTGTTTTGCCATGAGAGTGCGGCGTGTGAACAGAACTGCTCAGCAAAAATTGATTGTAGAGGAATCAGAGAATCATAGAATGGCCTGGGTTGAAAAGGACCACAATGATCATCTGGTTCCAACCCCCTGCTGTGTGCAGGGTCGCCAACCACCAGCCCAGGCTGCCCAGAGCCACATCCAGCCTGGCCTTGAATGCATCCAGGGATGGGGCATCCACAGCCTCCTTGGGCAACCTGTTCCAATGCGTCACCACCCTCTGAGTGAGTTTAGTTCACATTTGCAGTGCTGTTGAGGACCAACTGTGTGTTATTTTCCTTGAAGTGTAAGAAAAAGTTAAATTGAGGGCAGGAAAAGTTGCATGTGTGGTTTTTTTTTTTAATATCAGATTTAATTTGTTTAGGAAGTAAATGTTATCAAATACGTGCAGAGAAGCACTTGAAGTCTGCGGCGTTCTGCTAGTTCTGCCCCTGCCAAACACTTGGAAAGTCTCTTAATCTTTGTGTGCATCAGCACTATAAAACAGGTAGTGCTTATCAGTTTGTGAGGGATTTTGTAGCCTTTGCATGCCAGGCGCCTTGGAAGCACCAAGAACTTTGGTGCCTGTGGTTTCTCGCTAACAATTCCCCTTTTCTGTCTCTATGATTTTTTTTTATAAAATATTTCTTCTAAACAATAAGCAAAACAATACCACAAAAATGCAATAAACAAACCCATTTGTGAGCCTGCCCTCCGTCCCAGCCCGCTTTCCTTCCCACATGCCCAGCCAAACAAAGGGAAAAATGAGAAGTCGCTTTCCCAGCGCGGGGCAGCACAACCAGAACCGACGCGACGCAGGGCAGCGCGGTGCATTCTCATTACTCATCAGCTAATTGTTCCATGCCTTTCCAGCTCTCTGCTCCCACACCTACAGGAGCTTACTGACTCCGGTGCCGCGTGCCCCTGTCTGCAGCCGAAGCCCTTCTGATGGTCAGGGAATGGATTCAGCCCACAAAAATATGTTGCATGTTGCAAGTGGAATTTGCCCTCTGGCCTTCGGCTCCCCCTCTCCTGTGACCAACAAGTGCTGTTTTCTCCTCTCCCCCCTTGCTGGTGAAAGCTGCCTTTAGCTCGCTGCGGGCGCTTGGTTAGGAGCCAGTGACGAGTTTCCTTCACGCCTCTGTCTGCTGTGCAGCCAGAGAAAAAGCAACGCGTGCCATTTTCCTCTGCAGTGGGCAAAGCTGCTGCTTCCTGAGTCCCCTCCCTGCCCCACCACGACAGGAAGGGGGGGCCCACTGAATAAGCCTCATTTTGTCTCATTTCTTAACATTGATGGTGACACAAAGTAAAGTAATGACAAAGGTGATCAAGTCTTGGGCATTAAAATCTAAACCAATTGACAGTGAAAGTCAGGGACAGAAGAGTAGGCTAGGATGAGAGCGATAGGATGAGAGGTGGTGGCTGTAAGTTGTGCTGGAGGAGGCTCAGGTGAGATATTAGGAAGCACTTCTTCTCCAAAGAGCAGCCAGGCAGTGGCACAGCTGCCCAGGGAGTGGGGGGTCACCATCCCTGGGGGTGTCCCAGAGCCGTGGGGATGTGGCACCGAGGGACGTGGGCAGTGGGCTTGGCGGGGTGGGGTTGGACTTTTCCAACCTTACAGATTCTGTAGTTCTATGAATATAAATACAACAAAGCACAGGAGGTGACCGTGCTTGTGTGGTGCTGATGTGCTAGTCCATGTAGGAAGCAGTGTCTTGAGCTAAGGGCTTGCTCTGCTTTGGGAGCCTCTGGCCCAATGGCAATGCTGACATTCCCCATGAAGGCTCTCCTTTCTATCCTGCCGGGAGCAACATCCTCCCCTCTGCATCCTTCACAGACACTGGAGGGCTCCCTATTGGAATGGTGGTTTTGTAGCCATGGATGCTGCAAGGAGTACACACCATTCTTCCGTAAAATCAGGCACTGAAAAACTTTGAGTATGTGTTGGAATGAAAAATCTCCGAAAGAATCCTCTCCTTGTGAGAAAGAAATTATTTCCATGTTGGTGCTGCTTTATCAGTGCCATGCAAGCAACTAAAGCAGAGGCTAGGGAGGAAGAGCAGATACAATTAGAAACGGGATCCAGAACACGGGTGCTGGGAGAGGGGCAGGGAGAGGAGAGCTGTGGTTCAGCACTCCCAGCACTGGGGCAGGGTTGGCTGCAAGCTGGGCTCTGCTTGGGGGATGCAGGTGGGACGGGAACGCCTTTGTTTTTCATCTGCACTTTCCTCTGGAATTCGATAGCGAAAGTGTAAAGTTTGGTATCAAAATGCAGTCTTTCATCAGGGCAGCTCTTTTGTCTTTTCATTATTAGCCAGTCATCAGTCTTTTGTTGATGATTTCTGCTTTCTTATTGTAGCTGAGTTAACCCCGATTTTTGCATTACCTTTAGCAGAGTGGTGTTTTTCCCCACTGTGAGACTAATTCTTGGTACGTTTTTAGCTGTGATTTTGGAGCTGCGTCATTACTAATGGTGAGAAGGCGAGCAAATAGCTTCATCAATATCATGCAGGAGAAATGAGTAAGATTTTCTTTTGCTTGTCTTTAAAGCTATTTCTACTATTGCTAGTAGAGCACGATGCTGCTCTTTGACATAGACTTGCAGAACCCATTCTTTCACAGACAGCGTGTTTTCTGTTTAACATGTATACATCCATACACAGAGACCGGTGATAATGAGCTGAAAATTGGCTGGATTTTGGAAAACTTTAAATCTGATCCTATTAAAAAAATCATTCTTAACTACTTGTGGGAATAGTGCATTAAAATGAAACGTAAGGAAGCAGCAACAGGTGAAAAATTGAAGTATAAATTTCCATGCTGTAATTTGACGTGCGAATATTGCCCAGTCCGTATTTAATTCCAGTAGAACTAAGCCCGCTTCTCCCTTCTCTTATTTTGTTTTATTAGAGAAGATGCTGGCCTGTATTAGCCACTTATTAGATAAATACTGGAAAACTGCTTGTCATTTATGGGTTTATCCGTTATCAGCGCGAACATCGGCTGGAGTAGCCTGATTTCAAAGTGACAGCTGGTGGGACCTCTTCTTGATACATGCTAATCCAGTTTTTATTATGGAAAAATTGCCTGTGCTTCCAGACGGTGAAAGGCAGTTACAAGACATAGCTGCTGAGGGTGGAACCTTATGATCTCTGCTCTAACAGCCTAAAAATGAACTATTATCTGCCAGCATAATAGCATCCTGATAAAATACGGACCTAGGGTAATTTATGGCGTGAGCACGTCAAAACGTGCAGTTACTCTGAGGGTCTCTTTCCCCCAGTAAATAAAAAATAGCCAGTTCTGCAGTGGCTCCAATTGGTGTGATGGATGACTGGGGGGGATGGGGCAGCGGTGCACACGCTGCCCTGCCTCTGGAGGGGATGAGGTGCTGGGAGGTGTCCCTGGGCTCTGGGGATCCCCATGGCTCTTTGGTGGGAGGCAGCACTTCAGATCAGAGATCGTGGTGAGTGGGAGCTGCCACAGTGCAGGGCTGCTGCTCCTTTCCAGAACCCCAACCCGATCAATATGGCTCTGCCTGCGGGGCGGGGGGGAGCGGCTCGCTGGGGGCTAAACCCCCAGGTGGGAAGATGGGCTGTCTGTTGCATTCAAATTATCAGCCTCTCTCTAAAAGTATTAATACAGCCCCTATATGACAGAGCATTGTTTAATCAGAAGTATAATAGATGCTCTAAACTTTGAAGAAAGACCAGCGAGGAGCTCCAGTCTCAAAATAGTGAGATAGCAGCAGGAGATGGGGTTAAATGTGGCTTTGAGACGTGGTGAGCAGTTGCTTTTGGTGAGGCCATCTTACATATTTCAAAGAGAAATCAAGTGCTCAGGCACAGAAGCAGCGTTAGATGCTCAAGAAGGAGCTAATTAAGCTCCCGAAGATGAACGGTCCCCGTTCCATATGGTCTGTGTATGAACCACACGCAGGGACCGGCGTTGGTTGTGTGCTGGGTTAGAGAGGCTTTATGAGAACAGAACGGCCCCTGCAAAGCAAATTGGCTGCTCTGCCATCCTGGTGCGGCCGGCAGCCTGGCCAGAAGCATTTTTGGGAAAAGCATGCCATCGCTCCTGTGAAATTCAGTTCTGGGCAGCATTTGGAGTTTACTTTGTTGGGAAGCTGGCTATGAATTCATTTCGATAGCACTTATTAATAATCCCCGTCCCTTTTGCTGTGGTGAGTGCGTGCCACTCCCGTCTGAGAGGTTTTGTCCTGGGCTTCAGGGTGGAAATACATTTTGTTTTGTGAGAATGTTTCCCATACACAGAGATTGTGCATGCTATTTTCTATACCATATACATACCCTATGTACTACATCTATACATATGTGATATTACAACGAAAGGAATAAATCCTGAGCCTTAAGAGAACCCATTGGGGTGCTGGGTCCCATGGATGTGAGGGGGCTCAGCACAGCACTGCATCCGTGGTTCTGAATTCCCCGGGTTCTGAGGATTTAATGCACTTGAATGCAGTTTTCTGTGATTTAATGCAGAATTATTTCAGATCCCAAACTGGTAGGGAAATAGCTGACACTCTTTTTGCTGCCGCTCCTCCTCCCCCCCC